>PVJH01012701.1:0-63306 GCA_004026705.1 Nesogale talazaci
GGTAGCTCCCATGACCACTAGGAGGGCAGTGATGCCCCAAAACAAAACAAAACAGAGTAACTATACCAAGAGCCTTTACCAAGAATTAAAAAAAACCAGCCTCCTGCCACGCAGTTTATTCTGACACATACTCTCCCTACTACGGAGCAGAACCACTCCATGGAGTTTCTGAGACAGTCACTCTGGAAGGCAGCAGGATGCTTCAGAGTTTTCCTAAGGAGTAGCCGGCAGGTTCAGTGAGCATACTTAGGTTGGCTAATATTCTTCCATGAATGATACCATGTAGCATGGTGTGGTCAAGCTTCATTAGGGAATCCTTTATGAAGCAACTAAGCAGTTGTGGAAAGAATCTGGTAAAATCACCATCTCCTTCATTTGGCCACAGTCTTGACCCAATTGAACATGATTTCACATGGGGTGTGGTCAACTCTTAGGAAGAATTGAGTCGTGTTTGGAAGCTAGTTCTCTAGATCTGGCTCCTGCATCTGTTTTATCAGCTGCCTGGTATAGCCTGCCAATCCCAGAAGCCATCGGTAGACAACCAACTGTGGGTACATTCAGCTCTGCATCCACCAGGCTGTGGCCTTCCTGCTTCCTGTTTGTCAGCTCTTGGAGCTACATGAGTCAGGGAAAGCCTCTAGCTTACATCTGATCCACAGACGTGAGTCAGATTAAATCTATCCACTTGTACAACTGTGTGAGCCATTTCTAGATGTACATCTCTTTCTATTAACATACACACACAAGTATCACTGGTTTTGCTTTCGTAGGAAAGCCAGCCTACACACATATCCCAATGCTTATCCTAACACCTATAATGCTTAGAACAATCCCTTGAATCACTGATAATGGAAATGTACATGGCATTATTCTTATTTTTAATGATCTTATTATGAACAGATGAAATGTGTATTCCACAGCCAAGTTTCCACTTATCTTTGTTATCTATATGCTGCAGGTGTGTGTTGTTAAGTGTCTCTGAGTGAATTATGACACGTAGACAACCAATGTGCAAAACAATGAAATACTGTCATGTTTTGCACCTTTGTCACAATCCTTGCTACGTTTGACTCCCTTGTTGTAGTCGCTCTGTCAGTCCATATCATGGTGGGTCTTCTTTCTTGGCACACTCTCTCCTTTACCAAACATGATGTACTGTGGGAAAATTATCAGAAGGGACCAGTCCCTAAAGAAGCCTTGTCATCCTCACTGCTAACATACATTCTGCCTGTACATATACCAAGGCAGGTTTATTCTAGCTTCTGGCAGTATATGGTATCTCTAACATTTTCCCCCAGCACTGTATATGTGAATTGTGATAAAAGTTGTATGAGACTCCAATAAAATGATTTAATACTAAATAAATAAGTAAAGGGAGACATTTTCAATCAAGTCTTCTCCTACCCCAAAAGTTTTATTGGCACATAGTTTACATATCATACAATTCAGTAGTTCAATTGTTCAATCATATCAAGGAGAACTGTATAGTCCTTAATACCTCAATTTTAGAGTATTCCTCCCACCATTTATCCCATGGCTACCTGGCCTTTAAAATGTCTTATGCCTTCACAATCCATTCTAGTGCTCCCCCCCCCCCCATCAAGCTTTCATTTTTTACTCCTGAAATCCCTTTTCCCTCCCAGCCCCAACTCCACACCTGGATTCCCTATTTCCCCTTGTACCAGTTCCTATCATTATGCATCCACTCCTCCATGCTTCTCAGTTGAGGGACCCAACAGAAAGCAATAAAAACAAAATTCCCCTAAGGTGGTAAGGGTAAAACATTAATAGTACAAAGATAAAAATATAAATAATTAAAAATTGTCAATTAAATTTAAAAAATACAAATAATGTGTAAAAAGGTAAAGACCACCATCAACATTCAAAAAGTCAGGGAAGAAATTTCTGTCATAGAACCAGTATGAGATACTTGCACCTAGAACAAATTCAGATTGAGTCTATAAGGAAGTCCATGGGCCAGGTGTTGAGTATGATCCAGAATAATCAAGATGACAATGGTTTCTGTCGAATAGATGGTAAGGCTGTTCGAGACCCCTGCCTGTGGCTAGTGCAGATCTGCCAGTGGCTCAGTCTGACCAGATACTCGGTAGATGGGCTTGGAGCTTCCACTCTCCCCCATAGCCCTCCACAAATTGAATGTTCATAATTTTAGCTTTGATGCTTTCCTCCTCATTAGATTTGTATTTTGTAATTTTCATCTTGGGATCAAACAAGCCGGTGTGCTTCTTCTGTGTGGTCTTATTTGACTCCTCACTTAAATAGCTTTTTTTTTTTTTTAAATAAAAGCTTTTAAGACTACAGACCCTATTCGGATTGATAGCAAGGCACCACCTGCTTTTTTCACCACACTTTGTTGTCACTCTCTTATCCCCAGTGATCATTTGATGAAGGTGAGTTGAGTATGGAAAAGGGTTATGATATAAGAACTGATTACTTTTAAGTTAGAGCTATGACTTAGTACGAGCCCCAGATCCATTCCTGGATCTATGCTTTTTTCCCCCTTCTTCCTAATTTGCTGTAACTTGGGAGTTAATGCATATGTCATATCATCCCATAGTTCAATCATGTCAAAAATAATTGTATGATTGAGTCCATAATCAGTTCCCAAACATACTTTTCCTTCCTGGACTTCCTGACATCTTCCTCTTATCTCCCCACCTCCCTATATCCTCCTTCTCCCAAACCCTTGTAATATTTTCTTTCCCTATAAGATCAATGAAGTCTTTTGCAGCAACATTTTCCAATGCAGTACACGGTTTCATTTCTTGACCACTGCTTCCACAGACACTGGTTGTGAGTGTGGAAAATGAAATTTCCACACAGTAAAATGAAATTCTCGAGAACCTCAATCATGGTTTCATTTGTCCCTAGTGAACATGCTTCTTCAACTACAGCTTGGACTTTCATAGAACAACTGATGATTTTGTCCACCATCAAATCTTGGCATCGATGAGTCAGAGCTTCTCCATCGTCTTCTCCCAGAGATATAGTCTGTTGGATGCCTCTGCAGTCTATTTGGGGCAGTCCACTTCTGTCTGGTCAATTGTGACTCATAGCATCCCTGTAAGACAGAATAAAATTTCCCCTTTGAGTTTCTGAGGGAGCAGACTTTTATGGGAGCAGAAAGTCCATTTTTCTCCCTTGGAGTAGTTGGTGTATTCAAAGAAGAGTCCTGTGGTTAGTAACAGAATGTGTGACCCAGTATGGCACCAGGATATTATATAGTTACCATGTGTATAGTCACCATTCGTGTTATTTAGAAAATATATTTTCAATGAATAAGTTGTTTGTTTTGCAAAATTCAATCATGTACTGTCGGTGTCATTTTTATCACCCAGACCAGCTAGAGAGTCTTGTTCTTTACTTCTTAGTTTCACCTTCTAATCCTGAGTATGATTATCAATGTACCTTCATCACGTTTGATCAATATCAGCCTTCAAAAATTGATATAAATCTTCAATATCTTTATATTATCATTAAAATTTGGTGCATAACTTTGAGTAATAGTCATATTAGATCTGTTGCACAAGACCTCTTTAGAGTATTGAAAAGCAGGGAGGTTACTTTGAGGACTAAGATGTGCCTGACCCAAGTCATGGCATCTTCAATCACCTCATATGCATTTGAAACTTGCTGTGGAAGTTAGATGATTTTATGTCAATGTGAAGATGGATGAATGAGTAGGGGTAGGATCCAACCTATCAATCAGGTTTCAGCCTGATGATGCCTCCTTGAAGGTGCACACCTCCTTCTCTCCTTATTCCTTCATCTTCCTTCTTGCTGAGACTCTGCCACTGACTCTGAGAGATGCCAATACCCTACCATCCTGTATTCTGACCTGACTCTACTGGCATGTGACTACGTGAGTCTGAAGAGGGACTTATGGACTCAGTATGAACTTGAGTTGGACTGGAGAGGGATGCCTTCTTTAGATATAATTATTTCTTAACATAAGTTCTTTCTTATACAGAGGCACTACTGGATTTGTTTCTATAGACAATCCAACCTAACATTCAATAAGGAAAAATGAGAATGAATTGATGTATCTGAAGTATGGTGCTGGCAAAGAATATTGAAAGTACGTGGACTGCCAAAGGAACAAACATGTCAGGGAGAAGTACGGCCAGAGTGCTCCTTAGAGGTCAGGATGGTAAGAATTTGTCTCACATGCTTTAGACATGTTCTTAGGATAGAACAGTCCATGGAACAGAATATCATTTTGGTAAAGGAGTAGAGAGAAAGAGGAAGGCCTCCTTGACTAGATGGATTGATACAGTAGCTGCAATGATGGTCCCAGGCATAAGAACAATTGCAAGGATGGCACAGGACCAGGCAGCCTGTTGGGCACAGGGCCTCTATGGGTGAAAATCGACTGGATGGCATCTATTACCAACAACATTTAGCTAGCTTTCCTTGTAGATAAATGGATATTACCTATCATCAGCAACATGGTACTCAAGTATAAATCTTAAAATATTCTTTTGGATGATTTTAAAAATATTCCTTTCATTTTGTCATTCTTGGCATAGTAAACCATATGGTTATATAATTCAGAATGGCCGTTACCAGTCAATTTCAGCTCACTTATGTCTAGGATATCACTCTTTCTGCATTCTATTTCATCTTTGATGCCTTCTAACTTTTCTAGATTCTTAATTTGTACATTTCAAACTTTCATTATTAGTGGGGGTGGGGGTGGCAGTCACTGATCTGTGCCAATTTCAGCACTGGGAGTGTAGGGGTGAAGTCTAGCCTGCCAATCTGGAGATAGCCAATGAGGCATCTATGTGGGCATGATTTTTTCCTAAGAATTCTGGGAAATCTTGTAGCATTTCCCAATTGAAGGTGAGACATTCTACTGACAAGACAAGATGGCAGGATAGCCCCTGAGTTCTAGGAACTGGAGGAGCTGGAGGAGAAGCCACATGGGCTTACCCTGATGGAACTAGACCTCTGAAGTTGGAAAAACCATAGAGAGATCTCTGCCATCACTGAGATGCTTCTACCGCCAATGGATATTGCTGATGGACCCTGAGTCCTGGAAACGAAGGGCAATGGGGAGACCCCTACCAACACTGAGATGCTTCTATCACCACAGGATGCACAAGACTCTGCACCCACTGGCCTGTGATTGTCCTCCTATCATTGCATGTACTTTGTGAATCTGAGCGGACTTATGGATTGGTATCGGACATATGGGCTAATATCAGACTTAAAGACTTCAACTGTATTCGTTTGGGATGTTTTCTCAATGTTCCATTCTTCTTGTATATAAACTTCTCCCTTATATGCATAGGCATGTTTGTGAATTTGTTTCTCTAGTCTACCTGGACTAACACAGGGGGTGTTTGTAACTGCTTCTTCTCATTTTGAGGTTTGTTAATAACGGACATTTAAAATTGAGGTACCTATAAAATCTGAAATGACTCGCTCAAAGTGTGTGTTCAAGTGCCATTTGTTGCTGAAATTTCCACCCTAGAAATAGACATCTTCTCTATAGACTTAATTATGTAGCTAAGGAAACATTTTTCCTTTGTGATAAAGTTAAGGCGATAAAAGCAGTGTTTTGAAAGGAGAGCTAGTAATGGATCCTTATATGAATCTTCCACACAAATACAGGAAAGGTTTCATTTGTACAGGCTTTTTCCATGGAAAGAATGTCCAGTAATTATGAGGTAACTACCTGGCGACTACAGGAAGTCACATCTGGCAAGTTTCCACCATAGGAAGTATTGCATAGTGAGTTTGACCATAGGAAGTTTGCCTTTCTTGCTTCTATTACAGGAAGTCCTGTTTTGTAATGATCTAAGTGTATGCATTTTATTTCATTTTTGATGATTATGATTTATAATTTTTCTAGATTCATACTTTAGCCATTGCATGCTTTGATTATTGTTGGATGTTTATAGCTGTTCCCATTTTGAGTTTAGTTGTATAAGGAAAGTCAAATGTTAAAAAGTTAAATTGAAGAGAGACATCGGACTGTGTATGATATGACAAAACAATTTTATAAATTATGATGGGTTCATGAGAGAGGAGGGAGAGCAAAAATGAGGAGCTATTACCAAGGGCTTAAGTAGAAAGGAAATGTTTTGAGAATGTTGATGGCAACAAATGTACAAATGTGCATTGCATACAACGGATGTATGTTTGAATTGTGATAAAAGTCGTATGAGTCCCCCAATAAGATGATTTTTTAAAAAAATTGAAATTGAAATACTTATTCAAATCGGAACTGTCTGGAATGCAGGAAGACGGGGCTACGGTTGGAACTCTTTCTGCCTTCTCTTCCATTCTCTTCTTTCTATCATCAAGTAACCTCCTTCTGGTTTGCTCTTCTTCCCATTCAAAATGCCCCATCCGACATGTGGAGTCTGGCTCGCACTTTGTGGAATTCAGCCCCTTCCCTGCTCAAGCTGTTTGTTTATTTTCAGTATCTGGATTTTCTTTTCATTGGGAGATAGGCTGCTGCCCTATAACATTCAAAGGACCTTTGGATACTGCGTTCTTCAGAAATCTCAGATGTGGCCTTCCAATCTGAGGCCCTTGACATCCACCCATTTCATTGAAATCCAGGGTGTGTGGACCATAAGCCCTTAGGAATTGAAGTCTCTGTTGTATTGCAAAGAAGGCTCCTTGGGAGGCTTATTGTTGATTTGTTTTGTTTCAGTTGATTTCTTCTTGAGTGCCCTGTTGAGTTTGCTTCCAAGCTCCGTTTGATGATCATCTCCTTTCCACTCGCATCTCCTTTCTTTCTGGTAAACTGTACAGATTCTCTGTGAATTTCTGTTTAGAAAACTTGAAGATTTCTGAACAGGACGAGGAAAGCAGGAGTCACAGCTGGAATTCTTTCAGCTCTTTCTGCTCACCTAGCAATTATTACTCTGTACTCTGTTCCTTCTAAAATTCCCCGGATTTATGAAAATCCCAAGGAACTTCTAGAATAAATAATGATGAAATATCTTTTAAAGTTAGCTATCCAGAATTGATTGAGAAGACTCTTCATGTTATATTTACTTCATTATCTAACTCAGATCAAGAGCCTCAGAAATTCATGAAGAATTTAGGAATTTAATTGAAACCTATACATCAGTTCCTGCTGATTGATATAATGTGATAGACATGTGAACTAGACTGGTTGACATTCAAAGGTGGATGAAGAAGGTTAAGTGCAGAGATTCAGCAGAATCTTTATCCATTAGAGTGAATGGTCCTGGTATGCTTCTTCTTCCCCCCATCACTTTATTGGTGACTCATACAACACTTATCACAATCCATCCATCCATTGTGTCACATACATTTGTACACTTGTGCCATCATAATTTTCAAAACATTTTCTTTCGGCTTGATTCCTTTGAATCAGCTCATTTTTTCTGCTCCCCCCATGAACCCTAGATAATATAAATTATTGCTATTTTTTCATGTCTTACATTGACTGATGTCTCCCTTCACCCACTTTTCCAATTGTCCAGCCCCCTAGTAGGGGCTATATGTAGATCGTTGTGATTCGTCCCCCCTTTTTACACTACTTTCCCCTTCCCCTCCGGGTATGGCTATTCTCAATATTGGTTTATCTGTCCTGGCTTTTTTAGCTCTGATCTGTACCTGTGTACATACTCTGTTCTAGCCATATTTGTAAGGTAGAATTGGAGTCACGTTAGTTGTATATTTCATTTGTGCTATACTATACCCTGACTGGCTCATCTCCTCCCCATGACCCTTATATAAGGGGATGTCCAGTTTTCTACAGAAGGGCTTTGGGTCGCCACTCTGTGCCCCACCCCTCAATTCACAATGATGATCTTTGATGCCTGATACTCGATCTTATCAATCCCATGATAACACAAGCTGATGTGCTTCTTTCATATGGGCTTTGTTGCTTATCAGTTAGACAGCCATTTGTTTATCTTCAAGCCTATAAGATCCCAGATGCTATATCTTCTAATAGCTGGGCATCACCAGCTTTCTTTACAACATTTGCTTGTGCACTCGCTTTGTCTTCAGTGATCACGTCAAGAAGATGAGCATTTTGAAATGCCAGGTTATTAGAATAAAGTGTTTTTCATTGAGGGAGTACTTGAATGGAGGTTCAATGTTTATCTGTTATCTTAATACTAAACTCATACTTATAGGTACAGAGCTCTATTTCCCCATCATCATATATAAACATATTTACATATGTAGATACCTGTATTTAGACCTCTATAAATGTCCTTTGATTGCTAGTTCTTTACTCTATTTCCTTTTAATTTCCTCTTGTCCCACTATCCTGCGCAGTCTTCATTTGGGTTTCAGTAATTCCTCTTGGTTACATTGCTCTTGATCAAGTCCTACCAGGCCTCCTACAGCCTCCTCGCCATCGATTTTTGGTCACTTGTATTCCCTTGTCTCTGAGTTTGTTAACACTCACTTCCTTTCCCCCTGCCTCCCCCGACACCCCCCCCCCCCATCCCCTGGGAACTGTCAGTCTTGTTGTTTTCTCCTCTGGATTGTTTATCCTGCTTATCTTATCTAGATAGACACTCATGGATCATGATATGCACAAAACAAAGACAGAGCAAAACAAAGCAACAAAAGAACACAAAACAACAAGAGCAGAACAGACAAAAAAAGAAAAAGAAAAAAAGAAAAGATGATGATAGTTTGAGATCTTTACAAGTGTTTTCCGGTTGATTCTTTTGGTAAATCTGAAGCCATTTTTACCTATCTTATTGGAGTCATCCCTAAGCTATTTCTCTGTAGATTGCACTAGGCTCCAAGGTTGCAAGCAAATAAAAGATGAACGTATTTCTAGTTACAAAGGTCATTTAGCCAATCTTCTCTAGGAGCACTTAGCTGAACCTTAGGAAGTAGGACCCCTATTGCTTTCATTTATATCTTTGTTAATAGGCTTCACCTCAAGCTTGCTGATCAGGAAGCTTATGTTGTGTTGAACTCAAACTCACTGCCATCAGTGGTTTCTGACTCATAGTGACCCCATGGGACGGGGTTTTCTGAAACTTTAACTGTTAAAGAGAACTGTTTAAGAGAATTGAGGACCTCATCTTTTGCCTGAGGAGTGCCTCATGGATTTGAACTTCCAACCTTATGGTTAGCAGCCCAATGGGGGCACCCAATAGGCCACTAGGGCTTCTTTTATTTGGTTGCCCACTCCAGAAGAATTACTTTAATCTATAGAATGGCTCAAAGTCAAGAGACAAGAATATGATAGAAAATGTGAGTGTACGTGCAGTTCTGTGTGCTGATCATATGATATGCACAGCTGAGGGCAGGTTTGGCTGTTGAAGGGCTGCCTCTTATGGGTTATCTAGTGATACAAGATCAAGAAATGGCCCTAAGACAGCAGATGTAATTCTAGGAGGTACATGTCTGGCTAGGCCAGTATGTGGGCACAGTATTTTTCTCCTCTCAGGCAAGGGAGGGAGAAACAAAAGCAAACAACAGCAAAAATGAAAATAATAGAGAAAAAAATGAAGGAAACCAGGCCAGCAACAGCAAGGTAAAGGAAATTAATAATTAGAGAGAACAAAAGTGAGAAACAAGAGAATAAATTAAAAAGTCATACAAAAAATTATACTAGAAGTGGGGAGGCAAAAGAGAAAGAGAAAAGGGAACAGTAAAGAAAAAAACTAAGAAGAAAAGAAAGATAGGAAGGGAGGAAGCAAGCAATAAAAGAAAGCAAAGGAAGGGCTGAGCCCCGGTGGCCTAGTGGTTGTGCGCGGGACTGCGGCCCACTGGGATGGAGGTTCAATTCCCGCTCACAGGAGCAAAGGTTGGGCCTCCTACTCCCACCACCAAGGCAGTGATGCCTGAAAAAAAAAGAAAAAAAAGAAAGCAAAGGAAAGCAGAGAAGGAATATGAAACAAGGGAAGTGGTAGAAAAAGAAAACAAAAAAGGAAAACTGGGGCGCAGGGCACTTGGTTTGAATCAGCACCATTTGCCAGTCAAAAGAGAGCTCATGAAGTTGGATGTAGGGAGGGAGTGATAAGGCCAGTCCTGGATGGAGTTCCTGCTGCCTATATATCATCGGGGGGAAGGCAACCTCTTCTAGAAGTAGTTGGTGCTGGCTCCCAAAGTGGCTAAGATCAGGCCACTTCTCCCTGGAAGAAATGATTTCAGGCTCATAGGGTGGTTGAGAGGAGGGTGGCTAGTTTTGAGTGACGTTCTTGCCCAGCCAGGAGAGGTCAGTGACTGTGTTTTCTGGTGTGATGAATGACGTACTCTCTACTCATTCATGAGATTGACATCAGAGCTTGCACTGGGCATGCGATGGAGGATAGGTGTCACTGACCACTGGCAGGGTGTTGGCTGGCCATATAAGGTACTGTCATTACCAAAATGGAGAAAAAAAAACCCTCCACTCGACTTTTGTAGTACACATTTTCTCCTCTAGGTGAGCTTCCAGCAACCAGTTAGTGCACCCAGTGGTGTCACCAGAGCAGATTTTCTCTGGTCACACCAAATTTCTTTGTAAAACCAGTTTTGCTCGTGTGTGTGTGTGTGTGTGTGTGTGTGTGATTTAAGAGAACAGCGTGGGACTCTAACATTTTGTAACATTTGTTTGTTTGGGGACGTAACAGAAACTTTTGTGATGTTGAACACAGCTTCCTAGGGCAGGGCTATGGGAAAACCTCACGTTTTCTCATTTCAAAAAAGGCGAAAGGTTGAATGATGTCAAACCTCATTCTGGACATCCACCAGCTTCCCAAATGGATGAAAATGTCGACTCTTAGTACATTTGGAGTTCGATCAAGCTTTCTATTTAGAGGTTGTGAAAAGATGGCATTACAATGTGTGACAAGAAAGGCCTGATTTGTGGCAGACAGGAACTGGTTTTGCCACCACGACATTGCACCTGCTCACACAGCCATCTCAGTGCGCCAGCTTTTGGCAAAAAGCAGCATGCTTCTCTCTTGTCCCATGTACCTTACTTACCTGACCTCATTCTGTTCGATTTATTTTCGTTTCCATGAATGCAGAGGGACTTGAAAGGACAGTGATTTGATGATGTAGAAGAGGTGAAAAAAAATGAGAGAAATCCAACAGATGAGCTTGAAAAATGTTTCCAAAAATGGAATCGCAGATTTAACAAAGGTGTTAAGTGTAGGACTGAGTCCCAGTGGCGTAAGTGGTTGAGTGCAGGACTGCGGCCCACGGGCTTGGCGGTTCAAATCCAGTGGGGGCTCTCAGGCACAGCGCTGGGTAGGGCCCACGACCACCAGAGGGCAATGATGCCCTTCCCCCCACCCCTCCCCCCCAAAAAAGGTGTTAAGTGTAATGGAGGATACTTTGAAGGTGTGAAGACTGTTTTGTAAAAAAATTTAAATAGCTTTGAAAAACATTTTTTTTATACCCCCTTGTATTCTGCTCACCTAGAATGTGTGTGGAATATGGGAGGCTCCCATCTTTCTTGTCACCTGCCACTGGTGTGTCAATGGAATGTTATTGCACAAAGGCAAGATGGCTGCGGTTTCTTAGCCTGACAATTCTCCAAAATGTTTTCTCCCTCAGTCCGTGTGTTCAGCTTCTTCTATTTGGGTTTCTTTCTACTTCTCTGTCCTTTCTTTCTGAAGCCTAGGCTCATCATCTGTATCTGTTTCATTGAATTCCATGTCTCTGTTGTTGAGGGCTTTGTATAGTATTTCCACCTAACCTGTCTTTTTGCTGGAAGTTCTCTTTCTTGAGGGGTGAGTTGGAGAGGGGAACTTTTTTTTCCCATCATTAAAAAGATTTTCCCAAGTTTCCTTTTACTAGGTCTAATAACTAATACCACGACCTAGTACAAAAATATCTTTAAGTTAATTCACGCAGTGGCAAAAACAGACAACCTAATTATATGTCATATTTCCCTGTGGACTAAACATGGAATCATGGGCTACCTAATTTTAATTGTAGTTTCCAATATCTAGTGCTACTGTGAATACCAGGACTATTAGCATACTCCACAGTCCTGCTGGACACTACCCACCTATCCTTCTAGTGCCTTGCTTTCATTTCTCTCAGGCTTGTACATAACCAAAATTTACTTAAGCCCATGGGTGGGTCCCCCATTTCCATCTCTGAAAGCAGCCACTATTATCCTACACTTGTAACTTTCTGCAACACCAAGTTGAACTCACTGCCACCGAGTCAGTGATGACTCTTCGTGTCCTCCCCCCCACTTCGTGAACGCTTGATAATTTATAAATTATTTTTATTTTCCTATCTCACACCAGCCGTTGTCTCCCTTCACTCACAACAGCCCTGTATTAAGCAAGAAATGAACGGAAGATGGAGTGGCCTGTGGCAGGACTCTCTTTTAAAGTGTTGATACTCAGCCATCTCTGTTCCATTTGTTTCTGTTTGAGACTAAGTGCTGATGAGAGTAGAAAACCCAGTCTTTCTCCTCCAGAGCAGCTAGTGGTTTCAAACTGCCCATCATGCAGATTGCAGCCCAATACATAGCTATGCCACCAAGGCAATACAAACAATGCTAAAAAGGCCAAGCTTCGGGTTCATCTTATACGATGACCAGAGTTAGGATGACTCTCCCTTTGCAACAACTTCTGTTCCCTGACTGAATGAGATTTTAAAAAAAGAGTGAACCAAACTCATAGGCTCCCTAATAACCAGACAGAACAGAGATTCCTTTGAGCACCTCGGGTTTTTTTTGTTCATGGTCAGGACATTGAGGGGAAAGTATCAATAACACATTCTCTTCTTGGGGTTCACCTTATTTAAATGGATCAAACATGGACAGTCAATGTGTCCATTAGGCCATTGAGGAGTTTCCTTAAATGTGCCATTTCTTGAAATGAAAGCCACCCTTAGACAGATGATTGATAAATAGTAGAGACAGAAATAAATCGAGTAGAGATGGCCGAGGTGGGCTAAGTATTAACACTTTAAAAGAGAGTCCTGCCACAGGTCATGCCATCTTCAGTTCATTTCTTGCTTTATACAGGGCTGTTGTGGGTGAAGGGAGACAATGGCTGGTGTAAGATAGGAAAATAAAAATAATTTATAAATTATCAAGGATTCATGAGGGTAGGAGGGTGGAGGAACAAAGAGGGGCTGATACCAAGGGCTCAAGAAAGAAAATGTTTTGAAAATGATGATGGCAACATATGCATAAATGTGCTTACTACAATTGATGTATGGATTGTTATAAGAGCTGTAAGAGCCCCAATAAAGTGATTAATTAAAATCAAAAAGGAAAACATTGAATGTATTATACTGCTAATGGCAAGGCGAACAGTTCAAAACCAACAGGTGTTCAGTGTGAGGAAGACGAGATTTTCACTTCTGTAAAGAGCTCCAGTCTCAGAAGCACATAGGGGCAGTTCTAATTTGTCTTGGAGGGTTGTTCTGAGTCGGAATCCACTTGATGGCCCTAAGTTTGGTTCCTGGATTTAAAAAAAATGGTATACGTAGCTGAAGCTATTGCTAGTAGAATGGTAACTCATCAGAAAGCGTTGAACTCTCTTGCTGAGGCCTTACTACATAATGGAGTAGCTCTCAATTCCGTCTTTGCCTAACCAGGAGGAGTCTGGACCGTCACGAACCCTTCTTGTTGCACATGGACAAACACCTCAGGAAAGACAGAGCATGCTATCAAATGAGTTTGTCAAAATGTTAATCGGCCTCCTGTAATTAACCCTTGGCCTTCCCCTTGTAGGTCTTTTTGGTGGTTGCCTTGAAGTCTTGCACCAGGGATGAAGTCTGTGTTGCTAACCGGGCTAATCATGGTCATTGTAAGGACTACGGCTGTTGTTGTTGTTGGGGCTATGGAATTGGTTCTCGCCCACGGGGATGCTGTGTTCACAGAACAAAACACTGCCAGTTTGGACCATTCTCACAACTTTGCTTAGATTTGAGTCCATTGCTCCAGCCACGGTGTGAGTCCACCTAGTTCAGGGAGCCTCTTTCTCTTTGTTGCCGCTCCACTACTTCCCTCTACATGAAGTCCTTCCCCAGAGACGGGTTCCTCCTGACAACATGTCCCAAGTGCTTGAGAGGAAATCGCCATCCAAGGAGCTTCCTGGCTGTACTTCTTCCCACACGGATTTGTTTGTTCTGTTGGCAGTTCATGGTACTTGCAAAATTCTTCACCAGCACCCTAACTCAAATGCATCCATTCTTTTTCGGTCTTTCTACTTCAGTGTTTCACAGGCATGTGAGACAATTGAAAACACTATGGTTGGAGTCAGGTGTGCCTTATTTCTCAACGTACCCTCCCTGATTTTCAATACTCTAACGAGGACTTATGGAGCAGATTTACCCAGGCAATGCAAAATCACCCAAAGAACTGCTAAATGCCATATGGAATTTTTTGACAAATACCATTCCTGAAGGGAGCAATTGAATTTCTTTGAGAAGGATGATGTATCTGGAAATTATTAAAGATTTCAGTTACTCCTGAGACCACTTTGAATAAGCCATCAGGACACCAGGTTTAGTCCTCTAATGTGGCCTGTCCTGCGCTGAAGTGAGATGCAAAAGTGGTTTGCTTTGATTGCTACCACTAGCTACCATTGTCCTCGACTCCATTCTGACTTGTAGAGACTCCATGTGTGAGAGAGTCAAGTCATGCTCCATATTGTTTACCATGGCTGATGGCTTATAAGTAGGTTGCCAAACTTTTCTCTGAGGCATTTTTGGGCCAATTTGAATCTCAGAGACTCTGCTTAGATCCCAAGCTGCACAAAATCAGAGATGGGGTACACACTCGCTTCTTGACTCTAAGAATTGGGAAGCAAACATTTCAAGATAACTTCGGTTGATTGAAGTGATTCATAAGTAACAATAGAGCTTAATAATTCTAGCTCATCTTTACATTCTTCTACGAGGTAGATAAGAGCAGATTTAATCTATTTCTGAGAGAGATATTGAACTACTAGGCAAAAACCAGTCACTTAGTAGAGGACAAATGTCAGGTTCAAAGTGATGATATTTCAGAATTTTTCTCCATCTTGTGGTGAAGGAGATTCTGTGAAAGATATCAGCACTTAAAGAAAGCAATTATTCTCCAGAGAAAAAGGCTCCACATATTTTTAATCATTTGTAATGTCTTGGTATGAATATCACTGACCTTTATTATTTAATTTTCTCAATACAATATGTCTTTCTCAACCATTTGTATGCTATGAAAGAGTTATATTTCAAATAATCTTATTAGATAAGGGAAAAAGGAATTAAAGAATTAATCAGCATGGAAGACTTAAAATGGAACCAGAAGATGCTGACTGAAGGAGAATGTTAGAACAGGTGTTTCCTCCTTTCCCACACTCTTTCGTCCTGGAATATGGAAGAATGACACTCTTGTTATAATGGCCAGATGCTTAAGTAAACAGAAAAAAATATCCAGACAAGTTGTGCAGTGAGTCTCATGAAAATAATATATGAAGAAATGTTTACTTGTCATGCATTGAGAGTGAGATTCCAGCCCTCTCAGAACATGAGCCAGATTTGCAAAGAAAGCAGCCAGCATAAGCCTACTTGTATTGTCTGATCAGTCCCCTCTTCTGGGAACACTCTAATTTAGCTAAAACCAGGATTTGGATTTGGCCTGGCTATAAATTAATAGGATAGTACATGGCTATGCAGTCCTGTTCAAGAGTTTATTTGCTCTTCCATTAAAAAATAACTCAAGTTACTCTCCATGGATTCATTAAAAACCTGGTTTCTCCACTTTATAGCTATTTTGCCTGGCAGATGGGATATGCTTTTTTCCTTATGCTGCATTTTTTGAACTAAGTATATATGGTGGGATAACAGTATACTGTCCTGCCAACAAAAAGCCACATGCATATTTCACTAAAATTGCATTATTTGGCATCTACTGTCCACATATGTTCATTTGGCTATTGCTAGTCCAAGCCAATTATAGCCACAAGGGGAGTGGGTGTTTGAAATTTAAACAAGAAGTTCCACATTTTGGAGGACGGAATAGGCCTCCTGACAGGTAGATCGGTCTCTAATTCATTTTTAACACAGTTGACAATTCCATAAATCATTGTTTCCCTCCTGTTATGTGCCAGCTCTTATGCTTTAGAAGCCCCCAAAGAAAGTTTCTTTATACTTTTTTTGGTGGGAGACTCGAGGCTAGGGAAGTCTTTAAGAATGACTCTGAAGGATGACGAATGCCACTGTGCCGTGAATAGAGAGGAGAGCACTTCAAGCAGAATGGGGTGGAGCTGTGGTGAGTTTGGGGAAGGACATGTGATCCCACGTGTGGCTCGAGGGTCCTTGGAGGAGGACCTGTAGCAATGTAGGCTGGAAGGGCATGGAAGAGGTGTTGGTTGTTTGCTACAAAGAGCAATCATCAAAAATATTTAGGCAAGATCTTTAAAGTTTATCCTTGGGAACATATCATGTGACACAAAGAAAGTATCACATTTGCACAGTTACGAAAAGAAAATCTGATGTCCTCTTCTCAACAAAGAATGTCTATAACAGAGGTCTCAAGTTAACTGTTAACGAGGGGCAAAATTGTTCTGGAAATATTTTTTATGATTTGGAGAATCAAATGACGTAATACCATAGTCAGATTACTCAATATCCTTAAACTCATAAAAAAAATTCTGATGCTTTAGAATCCAGCTGGGTTTGGAGAGAGATAGGGTACATCTTGAATACATGTAAAAGCTTTGGGTCATTTACAGGTCAGGGGCACGCACAGGTACCTTGTTTCACCACGGAGCTCTGGTAATGTAGTGTGGTGAGGTGTTGGGCTAATAGCTGCCAGGTGAGCAGTTTGAAATCCATCAGACCCTCCGAGGAAGAGTGACTGACTGGGCTTTCTACTCCTGTAAAAGAGTTAAAAGAGCAGTTCTCCCCTGTCCAAGGGGTCGCTATGAGTGGGAACCAACTGGATGACAGTGAGTTTGGTTTGCATGCTTTGTTTAATCACTAATTGCTGAGCCTGGGTGGTGCAGTGGTTGTGTGCAGGACTGCAGCCCACAAGGTTGACGGTTCAAATCCAGCAGTAGCTCTCCAGGAGCAAGGCTGGGCATCCTACTCCCACCAGGGCAGTGATGTGAAAAAAAAATCACTAATTATATACATGGCAAAACAAAACAAAGTAAAAACCCATGTTTGGGTTTCTACTTTTTGAACCAAATAATGTCCAAATCCCATGTCATCAACTAGATTCCAGTTTCCAGTGACCTGTGTGTACGTGCAGAAGGGTTCCTGATGCTGTGGACTCTGTACAGAAGCAGGCTGACATATTTTCTCCCCAGGAACAGTTGGGTTGGCTTCCACCACTGACTCTTTGGTCAGCAGTTGAGTGCTTCATCAGTCTCCCACCAGGGCACCTTACCAAAAATAAGGGGATGGACAATACAGCTGTCTGTGCCTTTTAATCAACTTTAATAGTATAACTAATACTACATATTAATAGTATAAATCATTGGGATTTATCCAAATTATGTTACTTTTCAAAATATTCAATGCAGACTTTCATTCTATATGATAGTGTTTTTAGGAGCACACATGTAGCAGAGTCAAGAGCCTGGTCTCTGGAATCAGAGGGACTGAGCTTGACTCACTTAGGAACCATGTGATCTGAGAGAATGACTAGATTCCCTCCAAAGTGAAAAGAATTAGGGGCACCTGCTAACAGGAAAGTTGGAGGTCTGATTCCATGCAGAGGTCCCTTGGTGAAAAGGTCTGATGTTCAACTTCCAGAAGTCAGTCAATTGGACATGGATCCCTGTGGAGTCATCCTGTGTCCGAGTCCAGTAGATAGTCAGTGGTCGGGCTCGACTTTTCTTCACAGTGAAAAAGGGAAATGAGACACTCATTCATGCCACCAAATAGTGCGAAGGTGAAAGGAAAGGACTGAGAATGGCTATCACTGTACCTGGGAGATATTAAGAACTTGACAAACATGAATGAATCATAGAATTATTATCATCATCCAAAGATGGAAACAGAGTCATCTTGAGATAAAGCATCTGCTAAAGAAAACTTTATACACTTGCATAAAGTCGCTGCAGTTTGCTTGATTAAACATTGATGAAAAGAACAATACTATTGACATCCATAGAATACTTGAGCATTTATGAAATATTCCTATATGACCTAATAATTTGATCTTTGACAAAACTGGTAAGTTAGAAAAGAAAGAGTTCTTAAAATTGAAAAGAAAAAATGAATTAAATCAAGGTAATATGCCCAAAGAGAAAAATAGCTATAAATTTGGAGTGGGAATGGAATGGGCCAAGGAGAGTAAGGGAAATGAAAACCTCTCAAACAGATTCATTTGTCACATCAGACACATTCATAGAGTCAGAATAGAAAAAAAAATCATGCCAGTCAGTCATTTGAGATTTTTCAAATTGAATGGTGAAATCTGTCATATATCAAACATATTAAACCTTTCTTTAGAAAAAAAACCAGTCCGTTTTCTCGTTTACTCATCTTGAAAGTAATGTAGAATTTGTACTTATGATTATTAATTTATACACTATCACAAAGTAAGCATGATACAAAATTTATTTAAAACAGCATCATTTGAAAAAAGTCACAAGTTTGTAAATACTCAGTACAATATTGAATGGAACTTTGTTTTTATAAGAGTGACACATAGTTGCTATATTTACCTACCAAAGCATTTCTTTTTTTAGAAAACAAAAACATCATGTCTTTTGGAGTAGTAGTTCCTAAACCATATACAAATATCTGTGAAAATTTGTTAAAAGTGTTCCTTCCGTTGCTTAGTTGACTTTGACCAATCTTTTCCAAATTTATAATTGATTAAAATTTCATTTAACTTTTTCCCTCATAAAGTTTCCTTTGAAAAGTATGATGCTCAATAGTAATTAGTAAACCTGATAAAGTGAATGTCAGGGATCATAACATATAATGATAATGATCTTTTAAAACAGTTAATACAGTTTGTGGTCATATGTATTCATGATATACATAGATGTACATATACATTTTTCTCTGTGCTGTGATTCAATATTCCAGTAATCTATGTTGGATAATCCAGTAATCCAATTTTAACATTATGACATTCTCAAACTTGATCCCGTTTGAGAACTACAACTCTCAAAGAACATACAGACTAGGTAATCCATTATTTTAATTACTCTAATTTGTAATTGTTCTTCTTGGAGTATATTACCTGTGAGGCAGTGTATTTGATTAGTCAGACTTACTGGGAATATATTCAATGGCATTTTAGGGGGTGCCCTTAAGTAATCTCACAGAAATAGAAATAATAAGAAGAATAGTATTGTCAAAGCAACTTTTCACAAGGCTGAGGTGTCTTAAAGGTTTCTTTGGTGCTATACGTATGGTAGGTGTTAAAGCTAGAACTAAAAAATAAAGCAGAGCTCACTGACCTTCCTAGCCAAAAGGATTTCTCAGATGTCCCAGAGAAGTTAGCGATCAGAAAGCATGAAAGGTGAAAGAAGAGTGAGTGAGTGTGCCTGGGTTATGTGATTTGATAGTTGTGGCATCTAATTCTTTTTGCCTCAGTTTCCTCATCTGTAAAATGAAGAGACCAGGGATGCATTAATTCTACACACCTTCTAATTGTAAATATCTATGATTTTGCTTGGAGGAGCCCTGGTGGGGTTGGGGTTACTCATTGGGCTGCAGTTTGAAAGCACCAACAGCTCCACGGGAGGAAGACGGGGCCCTGACTGCAGTCTCAGAAACCCCTCGTGGGTTGCTGCGAGTCAGCCCTGACTCCAGAGCGGTGAGTTGTGAGTGTGACTCTAGGTCAACAAGAGTCTTCATCCCAGGACTGCTGCTCTGCAGCTTTGCTTGGTCATCTAAAACAGAATGCAGCGGCAGTAGCCCAAATTATGAAGACCAACTATCCACTGTGTAAGTTGGAATGAAGATTATGGCTCAAATTTCTTAATTTTAAGAATTTAAACAGATGTCTCTAACAATAGGCAATCTGTGTGAAACATTTTACTAAATAATGCAGCAATCTTTAGATAATAACACATAGACAATAACTGGCATTGGAATCCATATATTTCAGTTATGACATGAGGACAATTTATCTAACTAGTTTGTGATTCCCACAAGGAATTATATTCATTCCAATAAACTATTAAAGTTCTCTCTTTGGTATTTTTAATGCATTTAAATAATACCCATGGGTTATTCAAAATATGGTATGTAAAAGCTACTATAAAATACCCAGATGTTAGTAAAACTTTGGGTTTTTTTATTTCCTAATACCTATTGCTCCATACATTTTCTAATTATCCATTTGAAGAGATCTTTTTTCATGTTGTAAAAATCGTATCTAATGTTTAAAAATTATTTACTTTATTTCTCAGGTCAGTCAGACAAAAAAAAAAAAGTAGATAACTTTAAGAGCTTCTTCAACATTTTACTTTGTATTTCCAAAGCTCCTTTTTGAGAAATACTGGCTCATAGGGGATCCAGGGGAAGCTATAAAATAATATAAGACTTGCTTAAAATTCTCTCAGGCAATTATAGAAAATCTGATTTAAAAAAAAAGCGTGATCAAGGATTTAGACCAAAGATATTTCTGTGGTCTCACTCAAGTGTACTTTAGTCTCACAAAAGGTGTTTCTGGGACATTACACTATTGAAAATTATCCTCATATTAAATAATATGGAATTCTTGCCATACCTTATAGTCCTACAGGAGATTCCCAAATAAGAACAGTATGCCATCACTCTTGACAAGCATCAGTAAAGTACAATGCTTGTTGTTATTGTTTAATGTATCAATGTGATCTTTATTAATGAATAATCTTATGAATAACAGAATAATTCATGAAGAATACAATTCAAGAACTAAATTTGCATTCCCATCTCAAGTGCAACTATTCTTCTCCCTCCCCGCCCCCACCGATGCAAAGAGTTAAGAAAATCAAAGACACATGGAAACAATTTATTCAAAGATTACCCTCAAACATTATCCTCAACCTCAATCTCCCAAACCCTGAGACCAGAAGAACTGAATGGTGCCCAACCGCTACTAGCCACGCCTCTGAAAGATTGACATTAGACAGTAGTGGAGAGCATGGCCATTCAGCTCTGTACTTAGTTACCCGATGAAACATAGAATGAAACAATGCTCACGTCAGAACCATCTCCTTGATTATAATATTTAGCTTCATCTAGTCTATAGTTTCTTGTTTATTTGTATTTATATTTGTGATTATAAGGCCCAACCAATCCTACCTCACGTTTTTCTCCCTTACTCAAGACCCCAGACCAAACTCACTGCTGTGGATTTGATTCCTAGTAGCATACCCTGTAATCCTCTACCCCACCAAAGAAGCTCACTGCTCTTTAGAGCTTCTATAGAGAAGGCCTGTGATTGGGAGTGGTGTCCAAGTAGCCTGTATTTAAGAAGAGGGACATCAAAGTTGGGAAACCCTCTGGGGGTACTGAAGATGGAATTACAAGTTCAGTAGCTATTTTGTGGAATAATGTATTTGCTGATGGCTTAATATTTTCCAGCATGCTCATAAACATGGTGAAGTGACTAAGCTACACATCCGTATATGCTTTTCTAAAAGGGATGACTCTTCTGGTCACAGAGTGGCCAAAGCACATTCAAGGAGCTTCCAAATATTTACGGATCTGAATGAAACCTCCCGCAAATTCCCTCTGAACAGGGTCCAGGGTTGTGAAAGCCCTGTTATTAGACAGAGTATTGTAAAGTTGTTTTTGGCAGACGTAGTTAGGTTAAGTGGTTCTACTTTGGGCTGGGCTGTGATCCTCATGGCCGGCAGATCGAAACCATTAGCAGGTCTGTGGGAGAAAGACTGGGCTTTACAGTCTTATAAACAGGGAGAGCCTCAGAAACCCAGAAGGGGTCACTGGGAGTCAGCACTGTCTCGATGGCAATGTGTTTGGTTTTGGAGAGAGTTAGGTTCAGATGCAACACCTTAACCATTTGATTTCCCTTGTACCCATTTTAAAGCTGTTTCAGTTTTTACTATTTTCTGATTTCTTTTTGATTGAAGTTTTTCTGTTGTTTTTTTTTTCTGGTCATTGTTGTTGGGTTTTGTTTGTTTGCTTCCCATTTGTGTTCTATATGATTTTCTGTATATGCAATATGAGATATGTAGATATATAGAGAAAATACCGGGATCAAGAATTGTCTAGGGGCATGGCAAGGAGGAGGGGGGTGGAAGGGAAAATGGGAATCTGACAACGAGTAGGAGAAGAAAATGCTTGGAAATTTATTGTGGTGATGATTAAACAACTCTTAATTTGAACCATAGTATGATGTTTGAAGTATATGCCAATAAAACTATCTACAAAATTTCTGAAAAATAAAATATAAATAATTGAATCAAAAAGTGAATTTTTGAGGCCGCATCATATTTTATAATATTAAAATATGAAAATGTTTAAGCACTCTGTTTAAATACAAAAAAATGCTTTAAGGCAGAAATACCCAGAAATAGCAACACATTTATAGAAAACCATTTCCATTTCAAATTTCCAAATACGTTAACTTTTATAAATGTAGAAAGCACAGAAGCTATATTATTCAAGTAGAAGATCCCCAAATAGGACTATGTAGGCTATGTATTCCCTGAGGCTATGTATTCCCTTGACATCGAGATATTTTTCCTACCTCAAAGCAGTAACCTAATTCTTGTGGGGATCCCATTCACATGGCAATATATCTTTAATGCTAAAGAGAATTGATTGTCCTGTAATAAGATTAGATTCTTAACAATGGCTAACAACTACTTTCTCTGAAAATGTTTTTTTTTAACCTCATCCAAAAGAGAAGGCAGCACTAGATGTGGAAGGACCAGAAGAAACACATTCTTCTCCTTCCCTTCCCTAAATTCCCCTGTGTTAAGGTTAACATCAACAGATTTGAAGGTTTCTATCACAAAAAAATAAAATGAATGTTCTACAAATGTGATATGCCATTTCATTAGGTTTTAAAAAATAATTCATTTACTGTAATGGCCTTAAAATCAACACCAACTGTGCAGATTTGTAAGATTAGGTACAATACATTTCATCTATCAAAATGCATGACAGTGTATGAGAATTAAATGTGAGGAAAATACACACAAGAAAGGATTAACAAATCATAAAAGGTAAACTAAAAGACCTGTAAAGAATGTTAAAAAATATTGGTTCCTGTTGGCGAATCAAATCTAGTAGAATCTAATAGAATCTAATCTACTGGATTATAAATGATAAGAGGGCTGGTAATACACTTGTCTTCTTCACCATTATTGTTCTCATGCCTAGAATGATACCTAATGTTGTGGCCGTTGTGTGTCCTTGGGTAGACTCTGACTCCAAGCATAGACTCATAGACAAGAGTTGACGTGCCCGAGAGGGTCATTGGGCTGCAATCTTGGTGCAAGTACATAGAATAAAGGTCTTGTCACCAATCCCAGACCTATCAGGTAGCAGCTGGATATCTTCCCTTTGCGCCACCAGGGCTCCTAACTACTGCAGGAATTAGCGAATATTTTGGGATGATTTAGTATATTCAGGCTAGAGACATGCTGCAGAAAATGGCTTTTGAGATAATGGTTAAAAGATGTTGCTAATGAAGGCATTTTTTTGATATCAAAAACGGTTGAGAATATCACCAAATAACCACTTAGATAGTGAACGATTGATCAAACACATGTGATGTCCTCTTTCACCAATTCACCCACATCTCATGCATGGAACTGTATTCACAAGTCAGTGTTCTACTTTTCACAAAGTCGATTGCTATCACTTAATAATTTGAATTTTTCATGTGAACCTTTTTGTCTTTGTATTATTAAACTTTTCTCTTGTAGGTTGTATTTCATAGATTTTCATGGTGTTTTTAATGTAGAATCACTGACTTAAATTTGGTAAGTTTTTGAGACAGCAAATAAAATCCCTAAAAATGTTAATATAAATTATTTGAATTGATAATAGATATAACAGTGATTATATCTATTTTCACAAAAACAAGATAAAAAATGATTAAATGGTACTTTATTAGCCTGACATAAAATTTAGAGATAAAAGAGTATGTTAGTATTGAGAAAAATATAAGTAGTACTTATCAGTTTTAGATAAAGAGTGATTTTGAGTATATGTGCATTTGTGTTCTACATTAGAATAACTAAATTATGAGCAGGAAGAGTAGAACCATTTTCACTTGGTTAGGTAAAAGGGAAAACGTTTTGGAACCATTTTGAAATAAATCTATTTTAAAAACTCAGCTACTTTGATTTTTTTTCCCTAATATGGAACCAGAGAAAGTTATTTCAAGTGAATTGCATACATAACTCCTAGAGTGTAGACATTTGCTATTATTTGTTCACTTCATCAAAGTGTTCTTTTAAATTCTTGCTGCATCTGTATTACCAAGTCCTGGAGAAACGAAGGTGAAAGGGGCCTTGGAGAAGCCAAACTCTCTTTGCTATTTCTAACAAAGGAAATGCCATTCTTGCCACTAACTCTTGGAATGGTTTCCAAGTTCTCTAAAAATAATTTAACCTGTGTCAAATGGTTGTCCCATCTAGAAAACTCAATAAATGAATGTAGAAGTTATGAAAAAGTTGAGGGAAGTTAGGTGTTGCACTGAAATGGTATAGACTAGGCTTGTTGAATTGCAACTTCAAACTAGCCAGCACACTTCTATACATCTGACCACGGTTCTTTAAACTTGACCTGTATTCTTGCAGAAAAACATACCCAGCCTCACTCTGATCTCATATCTCAAATGCAAGAGCTCAAAGCATCTCGGCACCGGTGCCTTTGTAAAAAGGCTAAGAATTGTGAAAGAATGAATTTCCATTTCCATTTTAACCAAGGAATACCCCAAGAACCAGAACCCCCAATCAGACTCAGTGCCTTCAAGCCGATTCGGAATCACAGGGACCCTAAAGGACGGGGTAGAGCATCCCCAGTGGATTTTCAAGACAGTGGTCTTCATGGGAGCAGTGAACCTCATCTTTGTCCCGTGGCATGTCGGGTGGTTTCAAACTGCAGACCTTGTGGTTAACAGGCCCAGGCTTAAGCCTACTATGTCCCCAGGGCTCTGTTAGCAGGAAGCAAACATCTCTAATACTGAAGAGGAACTAGATTGTTTGCTTTGTACCCTGTTCCCACTCTTGGGGAAACACTCATGGCTTTCATTTATCTTCATGTCAGGTGATGATGATGATAGGTTTGGGTGATAACGTTAAATTTGGCAAGGCTGCTCTTTAGAAGTATCATTAAATCTTTATTAAATGGGTAATGTACACAGATACAGAAAAATAGACATTACAATAAAAAACTATAATGCATTGGGAGCATCCAGTGCTTTTTCATGAAATCTGGGGTTAGGGTGCCTTAGCTATCAAGCACTGCTATAGCAGAAATATTAACAGGGCCTGGCTATCCCAAACTGAAACTTATTTTCGCACAGTGCCAGAGGCTAGAAGTTTGAATTCAGAGGATCAGTTCTAGGGAAAGGCCCTGTGTGTCAGCTCACAGCTTGGGAGGAAGGTCCTTGTCTCCTTTCAGCATTCATGGGGCTGACATTCCTTGGCAATTTCCATGTGTCTTGGCAATAGTCTGACCCTGGGTCTACGAGGTGTTCAGCACAGGGATCTGGGGTATGATGGTCACATTCTGTTTGAGGTGGTAGTTGGGTCCCTCTTCTGCTCACATCTCACTCCTGGGATCTCTTGTGAGATGAAAGGGGACACAGGTCACATCTCGGAGAAGCTCCCCTTTCTGCACTCCAGGACTGCGAACTAAGTCATGATGGGATGTAAGGAAGAGTGACGCACCCTTCCCTTGACCAGCCCTATTCACCATAGGCAGAGCTTTGGATTTGCCCTACCTCACCAGATGGAGATGCCTCACAGAACACTAGTAAACAATAGATATTTGAGTCACGTCCCAGATCAATCATACTTTGATTGAAAAGTTCCCCTTGCTGTTATGTATCAAACCACTAGATACTCATATAATTTCAATGTTCTCCAGCATGATTCTAATAAAGCAGGCATCCTCAAACTACGGCCCGTGGGCCACATGTTGCCTGCTGAGGACATTTATCCAGCTGCCAGTGCTTTCGTTGCTGCTGCCTGTCCTGCTGAGCAGCTGACTCATCCCGGGCCCACAGTGAATTTGTTCATAGAGTTGTTTTTTTTTTTTTAAAGCTATAGTCTACCCTCCAACCGTGTGAGGGACAGTGAACTGGCCCCCTGTTAAAAAGGTTTGAGGACCCCTGTAAGCATGAGTAATACAAGTAAGACTGGTTACCAATCGAGAAAATGATTGGTTTCTCATGTGAATTAGGCACTGGTTTGAATGTTTAAAGACCTGTCACCTAAGGAACCCTAGTGGTGCACTGGTTAGGCATAGCAGTCATTCCATGTGAGAAAGATGTGACAATCTGACCTGAGAATAAACATAAGATGGTTATTGCCTGGTGTGTGTGGTGGTGGGGGTGCGAGTGTTTTGGTGGGTTATCATAGGACTTGTCCAGATTACACATGGCTCTGAACTGATTTGAACAATGACCCCTTTTGGGTGAGATTATCAACACCGGTTAAGAGGTGTGTAGCTATTTCAATCAATCTCTAATCCGTGGGATAGCTATGTGTCCTTGAATGGTTCACGCCCTGGTCTTGCTCATCCTACGCCATTTTCCCCGTCTAGTGGCTAGTCAACACACGGCTTATGGTTCATTGGAAATGGGCACATCTTACGTTGATCCTGATGTCTCTGTGGCGGCAGCCTTAACGGCCTCCCATACCAAAGTCAGGTTTGAAATGCAATACAGCGGCAGTCTGAGGCAAAGTGACCTGAGAAGCAGGATACCAAGAATAAATAGATGAAATTCTAGACATTTCTCAAGAAGATTCAGCTACTTAATGGTCACTGAGGTCTTCAATGAATAGGTGTGAATATTTCAGTGCAGTCCAACCTGAATTGGAAAAGCCGTCTGACTTCCAAATTTTAATACTGCCTGTGTGCAATATATATATATATATATATATATATATACACACACACACATATATATATATATAATAGGTTCCTTTATTAGTCCAAATATTAACGACGATTGGGATCTTGAAAAAACATTCTCTTATTCTTGGGTATGTTCGTCAGCAAAAGGAAGTGGGGAGGGCAGGCTCCAGAATGGAACTTAAGCTCAGAGGCCATAAAGCTGAGATGTCTCCTTTTCACCCCACATCAGGAGAAGCTGTGTCGAAGACGGTGGAGTACGTGCACGTCTCTGCCAAAGGGAAGTGGATGAACCAGGGGTGAACCTCTGTCCAATGCTAGTCTATCGAAAAGCGGTTTGGACTTGGATTTGGAGGGTCCTCCAAGGTATTTTCTTTGCAGGTCGGACCCATTCTCCTTGATGGGCAAACGCAGCTCCCATCGAGAGGGTGGCAGCCGGCTGCGTGGGCACACTGGCACGTCAGAGCACAGTTAGGCCCATACTGGCCTGGCCTGCATTCTGGGAGGGGAAAAACAACGCAAATCAAACAGTGCTTTCGATCATGCTGTCGTTTTACTACTCTTTCTTGGAATCCAACGAGATAATGATAGCCTTGTTTGAAAAACAACAAAAAAGTGTGGTTAGCCACGTGATAGCTTTCCCCCACGGTGGAATGTTATAGGATAAAAATAAAAACTTTAATGGAAAATAGGAGCGAGGGGGTGGTGGGGTAGTGGTGTCAAGGAACGTAGCGATAAACACGGCAAACAGGAAAAGACAACAACTTACATCTATAAAGTACCTCTTCAGAATTAAATCACTCAGTCGAGACTGTAAAAGTAACATTCTGAGACACACAGGGAACTGGCTTCTGTGCCTTGAGATCAGAAAAGGTGACATTCTCCCAGGAGGTGAAACGCAGGAAGTTCGTCTCGTAGTGGGAAACACACTAATTTGTGCTCATGTCAAAAAGGAAATGACTTTAAGTTCAACCCTTCCATTGCTTAAAATCTGTCCAAAGGGCCATGGGGCCCCTGGGTGCCTCTACCTCAGTAGAACCCTGCTGCTGTAAAGGGCAGTGCCTCTCTGTGAATTGCATTTCAGAGCCTTCGACTGCTAGAGAAATAGAAGGAGTTGGGGGAAGACAGACGGTGTGCGTTTACCAAAATGACTCATCATGTACTGAATGGGGATCCCAGGCATTGCTGTAACCTAGGCTAGGTATTGGATCTTAACCTGATACTCAGCAAAGATGACAGAGAATGAACCACTTCTGTTTTGGAAGGATTGGGGGGATAAGGAGAAAGCTCAGCACACAGAAGCCAAATATAAGTTCATAGTTCCTACCAAGTCAGACAAGGAACTTTCTTTACCAAAGTTTAAGGATCTGAGAACCTCGTTTGCCATCATCAGAATGGTCAACTTGTGCAAAGTTTATTGAGCGAGTTTCTAAGACACAATTCGAGGTAGTTCTCATAAACCCTTGTGAGGCAACAGTCGGTGAGGCAGGGTCTCTCATTCCAGAAAAACAAACTTGAGGTTTGGTGTGATGAGTTGAACCTGCTCAATGGTTAAGTGGTGGAAACTCTGAGGAAAAACAGAGCAATCCGATTTCTCGTGTGGTGTTTGGTCCCTGTGGTAGTCACCTAACCTGGTGTCAATTTGAGGATTAAAAGTATAGGGGTAGAATCTAGTCTGTCAATCTGGAGATAGCCAATGAGATCTCTGTGAGGGCATGGCTTTCTTCTGAGAATTCTGGGAAATTCAGCTGTATTTCCCCCTTGGAGGTGAGAGACTCATGACTCAGTCCCTTGGAGATGCTCTACTGACAAGATAGACATCCTGGAGGAGAAGTCACATGGGCTAACCCTGATGGAACAAGACCTCTGAAGGCGGCAAAGCCTTATTGTACAGACTCCTGCCAGTACTGAGATGCTTGAGAGGCCCCTGCCAGCTCTGAGATGCTTCTACCACTACTGGATACTCAAGACTCAGCACCCACTGGCTTGTGATTGTCCTGGTGTCATTGCATGTGCTTTGTGAGTCTGAAGAGGCTCTATGGGTTGGTATCAGACATATTGGCTAATATCAGATTTATAACCTTGCACTGGACTGGGCAGGGATGTTTTCTCAATTTTCAATTGCTCTTGTCTTTAAACCTCTTTCTTATACACATATGAGTGTCTATGGATTTGTTTCTCTAGTTTGCCCAGACTAGCACAGTCCCCATTTGGTACAATTCCTACCATATCTAGAAGTAAATTCAAATTAGGAAGTAGAGGGCTAAGAAGTGAAATTTGTCACTGTCAATGTAAAATGACAATAGAAGCCATCTAAAGATTTCTGTCTGTGTGCAAAATTTTGATAGCAATGTGTTTATTTTCTGAGAACCCTATCCTGCTGAGTTGGAAATGGATTCCCTCTAAATGCTTCCCAAGTGGTTGATTGGCTTCTTACGGCCCTTAAGCCTTGAGTTTTCTTTTGTTAGCTACGGGAAGAATTTATTTTCAGCAACCTGAAGCCCCCATCTAACAGAAGCTCATCTTGTGATGATGAGTTTTTCTTTTCTTTTGCCTCAAGTAATATCAACAAGACAGCTTTTATAATACTGTAACAAGAAAGTGTTTTGGTCCACCCACTGACCCTGTATTACCTGGGTACAAGGAATGTACGGTTCCTCAAAGTCAGTGGCTGTCTTCTAATTAATGAGCCTTTGTATGTTAGGGACTTTGGAACATTTGTAGAAAAATCCTATTCTAATTTCTTTCTCTTTCTCCATGATTCTGAAATCCCCGTGGTATATGAGATATAAGGAGTTTCCAACTGGTTATATACCAGCAGACTCATATGTGGAACTCAAAGTAAGTTTTAAAGACAGGTGACCTACCTATAGGTCACCTGTCTCTGCACCTCCACCCCCACCCAGATTACTTTAAAATCTTTACTATAATCCCCCCTACCAATAGTATCATTGCCACATAATGTGCATATCCTACTATTGAACAGTTCAGTTGCTCAATCACATCAAGGGATGTTGTACAATCACCACCACATTAAATTTTGATGATTTCGGAGGCATTCTGGTGGTGTAATGGGTTATGAGCCGGGCTGCTAACCGCAAGGTCAGCAGTTCAAAACCACCAGGCCTTCTGCAGGAGAACGCGGACCCTTTCTACTCTCTGGTAGAGTTAGAGTCTGAGCCACCCCCAGAAGATGTCCCACTCGGTCCTTTAGGGGCTCCATGAGTCAGAATGGACTCAATGGCAGGGGCCTCACTTTTTTGGCTTGGGACTATGAAGGAAGCTGCTTTTGCCTTAATTAATGATTAATTAAGGTAGATTTAAAACATCAGATAAGTGAAAACTTAAAAAAAAACATTTGAGAAGTAATTCTCTTTTTTCTTAGGTTCAATACTAATAAACAGTAATTTTCATGCTCTCCAAAGAAGAATGTGAAGATATCCAATAAGAGTGTTGGCAGCAATTGAAATGCTGCTCTGCGGAGAGTCTTTCCTCTGAACCACCTCAATCTCAGAGAAGAGCTAAAAAATAAAATTGGTGTCATTCCACATTCGCTACAACACACTCACCTCTGCCTAGTGTGTGGGAGTTTTTTTAAGTTTGGTGGTAAGTTTTCTTGTTTGAAAAGGAGTTATGAGTCAGGATTTCTCCTCAACGGTACAGAATCTGACTTTAATTTATAAAAATACCACATTTTCATGTTAATAACGATGTGTATTTAAGACATCTGTTTGAATGTCTGCAAATGTTAATTTACCAAGGGGTGGATAATCCAATAAAAAGCTGTTACATTCTTTTATGAATTAACATTATGGCTATTTAATAGGTCTTTTTTTTTTTTAAACCAGAGTTCAAATTAAAATGAGGTCTTTTATCTTTATGGTGCCTGCATAGACACAGCTGTTCACAGTTAATATTGCAGATGAACTGAGCCTAATTGAAAATAAAAAATGCAAGTAAAAGACCTTGTAGTACATCTGCCTAGGCTGTGGGTGCCTCTCGTTAAAAGAGGGATGTTGAGCAGCCCATAGAGAATTAATATCTTAGTGTATATGATCTACTGTCCTGTAGGCAATTAACCTGTGGAGAGTGAGAGACGCTATATAGGTATATAGAGTGGAGAGTCAGCCTTCTATCCTATACCTGATTTCTCTTGATTAGTGACTGACTTCAAGCAAGTGTTCAGCAAGGCCCACTAGTCCTTTCTGCGATCATGGAGATGGTCTGTGCCAGGTTATACCATAGGGTAGCCACTAACCCAGGCATGACTACAGTATTATGAAATGCAGCAGGTATAAATGAGGAGCTGAAATTTTAGTTCAGTTTCTGTTCTTTTTCCCCTTTAGAGGAGTGCTTGTTAACCTGTGGGCCATGATCTCTTTGGGGGTTGAATGACCCTTTCTCAGGGGTCACCCAACTCATAAGAGTAGAAAAATGATAGTGATGAAGTAGCAATGAAAATAATTTTTTATGATTGGGGGGTCACCACCACATGAGGAATAGTATGCAAGGGTCCCAGCATGAGGAAGGGTAAGAACCACTGGGCTAGAAGCAGGATAGTGCGGATGTCAAATGTGTAGCTGTAAATGGAGATTGTCAGGTCCAAGTCCCATCTACCAGCCACTTTTCCCGTGTTACTTTGGGCAAATTACTTAGCTGCTCTGTGCCTCTGTTGCTTCACCTACAGACCAGGAAAGATGATGAGGGTCAAAACACCGCCACCCACAGCAGCCATTGAGTATATTCTGACTCATAGGAAATCTGTGGGTCAGAATAGATTTGTTCCCTAGCATTTCTGAGGCTATGAATCTTGACAAGCTCAGACTGCCTCTTCATTCTATGAGAGAGCAGCTGGTGGGTTCGAACTGTTGACCTTGGGACTGGCAGTGCAATGCGGAGCCCATTACATTACCAGATACCACAGAAAAAAATTAAATCCTGGTACCTACTTGGAACTTAGTAAATATTAATGCTTTGCTTCCGAATTCAGGAGGAACCACATATGTAACAATCATTCATTGTGTATGTGTATGTGTGTGTGATCATCTCATTAGAAACATGCTATACTAAGGTTTCAGCTAGATGTCCTGCCTGGCAGATGTTGTTTAGAAATGACAAGGCTCATGTCCTTCTGGCAGCCATGAGTCTCTGGGGATGATGAGAGAAGCATGGAAAAAATCTTCAGGAAACATCTCCTCATTTACTGATGATTATTATAGGCTTGACCACAGCCTAAGTTACTCTGATCACTTATAAATAAGGATGGCTCTGACTCTCCAGAAGCCCACAGGAATTGAGATTCATATGAAGCAATTTTGAAACACCAAATCTCACTTCCCAGTTAGAAGACCCCGGAGGACTCCTAGTCCATGTTCATAATACCTTGACCACATCCAAAACAAACCCCAAAGAAGGGAGGACAGGAAAGAAGAAAGCCTTTCACAAGACATTGGAAGTTCCTTATTTTGTACTCTCTCGATCACTGACACCCAGAAGAGTTTCCATTAATAACATAGTACAAGGCCCGATACCACATTGCCTGGCCTCAAATTTTGGTTCTGACATATACTTTCTCAGCTTCCTCATCTATTAGATCGTTATAAAAATAGTTATACTTTTATTGGATTTTGGAGGAGATGAAGTACTTGTGAAGTATTTGAGACGATGCCTGCCATTAAAAAATAAATAGCTTTTATTGCAATGGCCCCAACGCAAGTCTTGTAGATGGGGACCTGGGAGTAATTGTGCTGGAAGAAGAGGGCTATCTTGTTACCTGGATGGTAGTTATATTTTTCTGGGTGTATTGAAAACTCAATCTATGAAGTTATTTTTGCTGGATACGGTTTTAGAAATGCCTCGCAATGACCACCTCCCGCCCCCGCCCTCTTGCGCGCATATGAATGAAGAAAGCACCTTCAGGGATGCTACATTCCACCTTGGGTCATCATCATCCGTGACGGGATGAGTCCTTTAGGAACACTGTGAATTACTTGGGACCTCCTCGCCTAGTAAACATCCCTCTGATCTAACAGTCAGTACCGAAGGCAACAGCAATACACTCGCTCTTCTTCTTAAGACAATGCCTTTAGAAATCAAAATTTCACCTTTTAGACCAGGCATGAGTTTGGTTCTTGAGAATGCTCCCAGGTTGTTACTCTATTTGTCTTCTTTCTAGAACTTGCTCTGAATTACTGATCTGTGATTGGGATGCTTAACTGCACCTCTGTGAAGTGGTACTTACAAGTGTCTTCTGTGGACTAGGATGCTAGTTTGGGGTGCCTTCCATGTATCTATAAATCCTTGTTTATCATGAGGTCAAGCAACACTGGGGCAATGTTCTTCAATCAAGTAATGTGTCTGATATAAAGACACCTCTCGGCCCCTGCACAACCTGAGGGCCAGAGGGATCTCTTGGTTGCTTTGGCTCATACCAGCATCACATCGGGCTCCAGTTCTCCCAGGAGGGCAATGGCATCTTCCGGTTACTGGATGACAGGAGCCTTTTCCTTCACAGTCACAAAGCTGATGGCAATTCTCTCCATACACTCCAGGTGGACACTCTACCAAGAAAAGAGAGACATGGAAAGTAACCCTCTGGTCTTGCACAGACATATCAACATACATATTAAAGACACCATTTCTCAAAATTGAACATCAACTAGCAAAGAGGGCTGATTAAATTCTGATGCTCAGAGACAGAGAGGAACGTCTTTTAATTCTCAAAATGAAATTTTCTTTTATACCTGATTTGACACTCAGGCCCAAGTAATGATCTATTTCAACACAGTTCTGTATCTGTTAGAATGCAATGTTTTGTAGATAGGAACTTACAGGGATGGATCCAAATCTATAGTCCATTGAGGTATGCTAAGATTTTACCTTAAAATGCTATTCCTTTATTGTTTCCCTCTCCCAAAATACTGCAAGTTCTATGTTTTCTACTCTGTTTCCGTAATTTAACAAAGTAGTCAACAGCTAAAAGAGAGATGCTCATTTTTGAATCATTAATACATAAGTGAATAAGAGATAGACAAAAAATGTTATAGGGATGGGGCTAACAAATACCAAGACTATAAACATGCACATCAAAAAAGATAGGTTTAATATACAAAGCTTGGTTAAAGTCCAAAGACAACTTATTCCTTTACCCCAAATCAAATGAGCACTGTCATATGATCATCACCTTGATTGTGACTCTTGTAACTCTATTCATAACTAGCATTGGCCAAACTGACACTTTAATTATTCAGCGGGAACTGTCAGGTTTCTGGGTATTGTAAACAGTTTCCTTTTGCCCATTAATGAAAAAATTGACTGTTCCAGCTCATCCGGTGATACCACAGAAGAAAGGCCTGGTGATCTGTTTCCACAAAGATTAAAACCAAGATAGCAGGCTGAGCCCCAGTGGCGTAGTGGTTGTGCACGGGACTGCGGCCCACTGGGATGGAGGTTCAATTCCGGCTCCCAGGAGCAAAGGCTGGGCCTCCTACTCCCACCACCTGAGGGCAGTGATGCCTAAAAAAAAAACAAAAAAACAAAACCAAGATAGCCCTATGGAGCTAGTTCTACAGAGTAACACATGGGGCTAACACACATTGACATGGTTTTAGGCAATTTTTGTTTGTTTTATGTGAACAGTGTAAATTTCTGTTGCTTCTAGTAAGCACCATTAGAATCTCTTACAAATGTGGAATATTGTATTTCAAACCAAGCCATCAATATCTCACTTCTGTTTCTGAGTCTAGACTTAAGGCTGTGACAACTTTCTGGTTTTAAAGACCTATTTTTCACTGTTCCGTGCTTCTCATGATTTCCTTTGGCTTATTTCAATCCCATTGAATGCAACAGATGACACAAATAGTTTGCCCTTGTCTGCTCACCTAAAGGCTAGTGGTTCAAACCCCCCCAGTGGTACCAGACAATACGCGTTTGTTAAGATTACAACCAAGAAAAACTCTGTAAGGGGAATCTTCCCGGCAACTAATTACCAGCAAACAAACCATGGTCCAACCTGTTATTTCCCAATCATTGCATGTTTTTCCCCTATTCATAGGTAGGATCTTTGTCGTTGAAGACTAACAATTTCAGGGACGTTTTTGAGACAGTAAATACTTTAAATCAGCAGAGTCCATTAAATTGGCTATTGAGTTTTCCTGTCACTTCATTAAGCACATTGGAGGCTTTCATGTTCTGGATGTGGGCTGACGTCTGTTTTCCCCAGAGAGACAGACCTCACAGTGACATAGAATTAATGGGCTTAAATACCTTCTACCCATACCTTTTTCACACTGGCTGCCGTGGAAGCCAGCCGGGCAGATGCACTGTCCACTGGCTGTGTCACAGCTGGCTCCGTGGCCGCAGTTGCAGGTGTGAGCACAGCTCAGGCCATGAAATCCAGGAGGGCAGGCTAGAAAATGGAAATGTCAAACTGATGTTTTTGCTTCCAAAATAAATGAAAGCAAAATTAGGAGAAACAGTCGAGCGAGGTTATTTGTTTCCTAGAACAAAAAACACACAGATGAGAGCAGCAGAGAATTGAAAATCAAGGGTGGATGTAGGTGTGGGGACTTCTGTGGAGAAGCATGGTGACAAAAGTTTAGTCATATAAATCAGTGAACATGCAGGCAGGTGAGATTGTTATTCTTAATAACTCGTTTGGAAATGCTCACAAGAAAAGTTAAAATGGCTGAGCCCCGGTCGCATAGTGGTTGTGCGCGGGGCTGCGGCCCACTGGGATGGAGGTTCAATTCCAGCTCACAGGAGCAAAGGCTGGGCCTCCTACTCCCACCACCAGAGAGCAGTGATGCCTAAAAAAATTTAATAAAAAAAGAAAAATTAAAATGTCTTTAAGTACCAAGTAGGTAGGGATTTATTTGCTGTTATGTGGCAGTAGTAAGTGACTTCATCAGAACCTTCCACCATCCTAAGCAACGAAAAGATACAAACTTCAGGTCCAGGCTAAATTAGTGAGGATGATTTTAAAAATTAAATGCTTAAATAAGCCAGAACATATCTGGGGCAAGTGGTTACTTTTGCTCTTTAATAGCTGATATCCTTAGAATGGATGAGAGGGGTGGAAAGTGAGAGAATGGAAGAGTAAGAAAAGGAGAGGGGAGAAAAAGGAAAGGATTTAATGAACGCTGAGGAAGTTAATGAGAACGCGGGGTTGCAGTAGAGACCCAAAGCCCATCAGTAGACAATTGAACATCCCCCCACAGAGCGGTTATAAGGAAGGGATGATTCAACCAAGGTACAGTATAGCAGTGATGAAACACACATCAATCCTCTAGTTCCTGAATGCTTCCTCCTCCTCACTACCAGGACCTAGTTCTACCTTTCAAATCCACACTTAGAAATCTAGCTAGACTAGAGACCACCCATTGGTACAGATAAGCACTCTCGACACATGGAATTCAGAACAGATAACTCCTTCAGGAACAGTAGTGGGAGTAGCGATGTGATGAGGATAGGGGGATGGTCATGGAGAGGGGAGGTTGAGAAAGGGAGAATCCATAACAAGAGTGAATATATAGCCCTCCTTCTCCCCAGAAAGGGCCAAATAACAGAAATATGGGTGAAGAGAGACAATGAACAGTGTAAGATATGAAATAATAACAATACATAATTGATCAATGATTCACAAAGGTGAGAGGGAAGGGAACTGAGGGGGAAGAGAGGAGCGTCTGTCAAGGGCTCAGGTAGAAAATGTTTTGGAAGTAATGATGGCAACATATGTACAAATATGCCCGACACAATGATGTATGGGTTGTTTTAAGAGCAGTAAGAGCCCCCAATAAAATTATTATTATTTTTATTTTTAAAAAAGGAGGTTATCATCTTTTGAGGAGGTTAGGTTTCAAAGTGTATGCAGCTTTGAAAGTTTTCTTTTGATGTTACTGGACTTCCAGGCAGAGAGTCCACTGTAACCTGTTTTTCCTGCAGAGTTGGAGAAGATTTCTTTGACTGGGCACCAGAGGAAATAATTGGCTTATGTTTAGGGACCTGGTCGTCCAAGCAAGTACATCTCACAGAGTGCTAAGATTGTCACCCGCTGGGGGAGATGCTCTCCTTTGGGAAGGGGTGCAGTAGCTGAGCGTGCGAGCAAAGGAGGCTGTTTCTCCTATGGAGGTCTCAGGTGGTTAACACTCCTGCGTACTAATAAGAAGGGGCCAGGTGTGGGATTTCCTCACCTTCAATGGTCATTCTCTTGCTGCCTTTCTTTCTCAACCATAAAGCGCTGACTTTGCGCATGATGAATATGAGCTGGATCACCAGGGTAACCGAAAGGACTCAGGGCACCCTTGATATTAGGAAAAAAAGAAGCAAACACCTCACAGTTGGGCCCCAAACAAAGAGGGAGATGGAACCACCAAGAAGATGAGAAGTGATTTATTTTGTATACTTCATTCCCCTCTGATTAGTTCTCATGGTATCTCTTCAAGTGCATAGGAAAAAGAAACTCTTTTAGAAGGTTTCTCATTTGCTCTTGTTCATCTCGGTGGCTATTGAGAATACACTGGAAAAAACTCTGCTGTTGTTCATCTCGGTGGCTATTGAGAATACATTGGGAAAAGCTCAGATCCGTTCTTTTCAGTGACGTGATAGATATGTCACTGAACTTCTACAGGCTGCCTTGCCTGACTTTTCCATATCTCTGAATAATAATAGTAGCATTCTTCTAAGTTCCCTGACTTGGAAATTTAGAACCATTTTTGATTCCTCCATCTGCCTTTCTTGCAAGCCCAAAGAAATGATTAAATATGATTAATGATTAATTAAAATGATTAAGTATTAAATGATTAATATGATTAAATTAAATATTTTTTCTTCTAAACCTTTATTCAGTTCATGCATTTCTTTTTTTTAAAATCACTTTATTGGGGGCTCATATAACTCACCACAATTCATACATCCATCCATTGTGTTAAGCACATTTGTGCATGTGTTGCCACCATCATTCTCAAAACATTTGCTTTCTACTTGAGCCCTTGGTATCAGCTCCTCATTTTCCCCCTCCCTCCCCCCTCTCTCACAAAACCTTGATAATTTATAAATTGTTATTGCTTTGTCATATCTTACACTGTCCAGTGTCTCATTTCACTCACTTTCCTGTTGTCCATTCCCAAAGGTGGGGGTTACATGTAGATCCTTACAATTAGTTCTCCTTTTCTTCCTCACATTCCCTCTACCTTCCAAGTATGGCCACCCTCATCACTGATCCTGAAGGGTTCATCTGTCCTGGATTCTCTGTGTGTCCAGTTCCTAACTGTACCTGTGTATATCCTCTGATCTAGCTGGATTTATAAGGTAGAATTGGGATCATGATAGTGGGGTGGGGAAGGAAACATTAAAGAAAGAGAGGAAAGTTGTATGTTTCATCAATGCTACACTGCACCCTGACTAGCTTGTCATCTCCCTGTGACCCTTCTGTAAGGGGATGTCCAGTTGCCTACAGATGGGCTTTGGGTCTCCACACTCCCCTTCATTCACAATGATCTTTTTTGTTGTTCTTTGATGCCTGATACCTGACCCCATCGACACTTCATGATCACACAGGCTGGTGTGCTTCTTCCATGTGGGCTTTGTTGCTTCTGAGCTAGATGGCTGCTTGTTTATCTTCAAGCCTTTAAGGCCTCAGATGCTATATTTTTTGATAAACAGGCACCATCAGCTTTCTTCCCCACATTTGCTTATACACCAGCTTTGTCTTTAGTGATCTTGGCGGGAAGGTGAGCATCATGGCCAGTCATCCATTTCTATGTTCACCTCAGTGAAGATCCCTATAATCCTACATATCCATGATTTTGTCCTACCTGGACTTTGCATATGTTTCTCTTACCTAATAACCAATCCTGCATTCACTTTTCAGATTTACCTCCCTAAAGAGGGATACTTCTGACTATGGAAAACTTACTGTGATTTCTCATTTCATGTAGATTAAAGTTTACAAGCCCAGAATACATATTTTCCCCATCTCTTTCACCTCTTACTTCAAGTTTGAAAATCAGCCACACACACAAAAACACATAACAAGATTTCTCTGTCCTCCTTAATACGGGAATCTCAGAGTATTAGGCAAGTGAGCCTGCCTCTGAAGGCTTAGTAATACTTGCTCTTGTGAAATAGTTTCCCAGAAACGAAATAAAATATTCACAAACACTGTGGGTAACACTTTAGGGGCTTTCAAAAGGTCTTTCGTCTCAATAATTAATATTAATTTAAGCTCTTCCCATATGTCAGAGTGCTAAATGCTTAACATACATTTTCTTTCTTAATCCTTGTAGTAATCTTTCCGTGTAGACTGGGATAAAGAATTACTTTATCCAAATAATTTGATCTCTGTTACCCAGAAGCAGGAAATAACCTCTATCCTTGGATTTTCTGAATGATTACAGAGCATCTGCGCGCCGAGGGAGTACAGTTTTACACATTGCGCTGCTAACTAACTGCAAGGTCAGCACTTTGAACTCACCAGCAGCGTTATAGGAGAGGGTGAGACTGCTCCTATAAAGACTTACAGGCCAGAAACCCGAAGGTGCAGTTCCATTCTGTGCAGGGGGAGGGGGGACATCATAAGCAGGAAGAAAGTCCATGGATGTGGTCAGGTTTGGGATCTCCAAAACACACTGACAGGTTAGGTTAGTGGGATGACTTGGAAGTCACGCTAGGAACACTCATCAAGTGATATGAACTTGATCCCTGTGGTTTTTTTTTTTTAAGAATATTATTTAAAATGGTCAATAGCTGACTCTTTGGAGTGTGCTTTGTCTGTGTCTACTTCAAGCGATCATAGAAACATCACATCGTTTTTTGGGGGTAGCAGTGCCCTAGAAGATAAATAAGTCTTGTTCAAGTTTGGACTCTTTATTTGCAGTTATATTTTGTACATTTGCCACGAACGTTGAATTGGTGATTACCAAGTTCCTGCTTCTAGAGAAAATACAGGGTTATGCTCCTCAGAAAAATAATCCCAGCATCTTGATAAACTGATAAATACAGAGCCTTGTTTTAGGTGTGTTCACATTTGAAGACACCCGTGTAATATATATGTCTTACAAATAATGAACTAAATGTAGGATTTCTTTATGATTCTGCACCAGCCAAGAGGATCGAACATTTCCTGACCCTGGGTGACTCAAATGTACATTTCTTTCCCAGCTTCATAAGCATGCTACCAAGGATGCTCTTTGTTTAAATGTCTTTATGTCATGATCCCACAAAGTTAGCTACTTAAGAAAAACGTTTTCCATACTTCATTGCACAATATGAGTGTTACTTGGGCACTCACCAGAGTGATCCCTAAAGCCTTCCTGTGCTAAAGTTCTTTAGATAACCCGTCAGCACTAGTGGCAAGTGACGCTTACATGTTGAGCTCCTAACCTCAAGGTGAGCAGTTCGAAAGCCCCCACCTCTCTATGGGAGAAAAAACCCCAGGGCTTTCTACTCCCACAAAGTATTAGTTTCAGAAACACACAGGGACTATTCTACCTGTCCTGTAAGAGTCACTATGAATCAGTCTCCACTTGATGGAAGTCAGTTTTCGGTTTTTGTGTTTGGTGTTGTTAGCACTATGAATGGGGGCGATTTTAAATCACAAAATAAACCACCAAAACCACAATGATGAAAGTTGAAAAAAAGAAAAAGAAAGACTTGGCAATTTAATAGACTTCAATGGGACACTTGTTTATAGAATGAGAGAGTACAAAAGGCGGCAGGCATAGCCTTGCTTGACCTCGGCTCAGAATGTCCTGGGCATGGCCTGTGAACCCGCCTAACTCAGTGTGTTGCGCCTTTCTGTGAATTGCTGGAAAATCACCACCCTTCTTGATGTGTGGGTTACAAATACACTTTACCAGGGAGGCAACTTTGACAATATGGAATCTGTGAGTACTGATGATTGATTGTACTTTTTTGGTAGTTATCAAGTTTCAGAATTCAAAGTCCAGTACAGGTGGATGGTAGGAAGATAGTTCAAAGTGTTAACAGTTGACACAGTTTACCATAATGCGAGTGCCTAACTTTCATGGTTAAAAATAGGTTTGAAGCTTAAAACTTTTTTGAAAACCACATCATGCCCACAGATTTTCTCTGCTTACCGAGTTCGCAGTCCCGCCCATAATAACCGGGAGAGCAGGCACAACTCCCAGTAAACCGGTCACAGCTTCCATTGTTCTGACATGTGCAATTCAGGTGGCAGCCTGGGCCATAGTGACCAGGAGAGCACTCTGTGAAAAGAAAGGCCAAGTATTAACTTCCTTTAGAAGACATCTATGACACACAGTCAGCAGTTCAAACCCACCAGTGGCTCTGTGAGAGGGAGGACTTGATGGGAGGACTCCCTTAAACAGTTTTTTATTCCCTTAAACAGTGTCAGAAATCCACAGGGGCACTTCTACTATATTGGAGTGGACTCAGTGAGTTTGGTTTTTTGTATAAGACACTTGACTGTATAGTGGGCTCAGAAAGGAAAAAAAGTGTTAAAATTAATAAAAAATGAAAAGCAGGCAAACCATCAACTAATCTAATTAAGATAAAAGACAGCACACACATGCAAAACAAATAATTGCCCAACAAAACAGATCTATATAAGAAGTATAAAGCAAGTGAATCTGAAAGACCAAATAAAGTGAGAAACATAATAGAAAAATCAAATAACCAAATGTTTCCAAATTTTCAATGGAAAACATCAACAGACCAATTACAATACAAAGAAAAAATAGTAAAAGAGCCCCTGCATTGATATATATATATATATATATATATATATATATATGAAGTTATGAAGACCAGGTTTCACAGAATTCCATAAATTTTTATAGATCAGATAATCACTGCACTACTTAAACTATTCCAGAGCACTGAAAAGGAAGAAAAATTTCAAACTCATTATATTGACTATAACATCAATTTATAAACCTAACAAAATTTCATAGGAGTACAGATCAATCTCATTTACAAATACCGATATAAACATCATTAAAAATGTTAGTCCCTTGAATTCCTTAGCACAATTATAAAATAACAACTAATGACTGAGTGGAATTCATTCAGAAAAAATAAATTTTCAGTTTAGAAAATTCATGAATACAATCCATAATATTGATCAAAGTACAGAGAAAAATGGTACTGTTACTTTCATAGATGAAAGGATCTTTGAAATTATCAAAATTGTTTTAAAAAAATGGTGGGTCAGAGGTGTGTGACGTTCATTAACTTCAGTAGAAGGAAGCAGATCAAGCTATGCATCATCAATAGGGTGACACTGTGTGGAAGAGGAGACTACATCCACTAAGATGGAAGTTGGCAAAAGAGAAAAAATGATGACAGTAGGGGAAGACACTGGGAGGATTATAAGAGTTAAGGCAATAGAGGCAAATATTGTTATTTGCACAATTCTGGAATAGCACTGACCTGTGAGTAGACGTCTGGAGAACCTTCTGGCTGAACAATATGGGAGAGCTAGGGGGATTATACCCACAAGTAGGTATAGGTTGGTGGAAAATATTTGATATGCTTTTTTATCTTTGCAGCAATTATGTCCAAGAATGTGATGGAGCATGCAAGGTGCAAAATTATAAGAAATTCTTAGGCCTAAGCAAACACCTTAAAGAAGTGTGTCACTGGGTCTGGATGCTCAGGGTCATACTCTTAGGGGCCATCAAAGTTAAGTAGCATAGCATAGTTTATAAAGATAATATTCTACATCTTGCTTGGTGTGTACCAGCTGAGGCTTTTAAATCTTGTGAACAGCCATCTATGGTGCAACTATTGGCCTCTCTCCATCCATAAGAGTAATGAAGTGTAATGAAAATTCTAAGTCACACGGAAACAATTAGTTCGAAGGACTAATGGACCACCCACAACCCTGTATCCACAACCCTGAGACCAGAATTAGGTGATATCTGTCTATAACTACCATCAGCTAGGAAAATGATCAGATGGGAGAAACCATGGACCCAAAGGCAAAATCATAAAAGATACCAGACTTACTGGTTGGATAGATACTGGTAGAACCTCCAGGACCCCTTCAGGTTGGGAACTAAATTTATCACATTAGAATAATCAACCATTGAAGATTAAAGGGGCTGCATTTACCCAAGGATAAACTTCAGAGGGTTAGAAAAGAAGGAGGAATGAAAACAGGAAACAGAGAGGAAGTACGATAAATGATAGTGCATTGAGGGGATTGCAAATGATGAGTTGAGACAAAAGGTGCATGGATGGTTGAGGGGAAAATTCATCATCTGTCAATCTTCACCTAATTCACAATACACAGTAGTGATTATCTACCTACCTACCTACCTATCTATCTATCTATCTGACATCGAGAGAGAGAGAGAGAGAGAGAGAGTGAGAGAGAGAGAGAGAGAGAGAGAGAGAGAGAGAGAGAGATATCTACATCAACAGCTCAAGATTAATTTCTCCAATGTTGAAGTCAGGCATGCTTACACTCTTCAAACTTTTACCAATTGTTATACCAATCATCTCTTCTGTGGCACTCTCTAGTTCTCTGCTGAGTTTGATAATTTTCTGCAATAACCAAACAAAACTCAGGTAATATTTATGAACTTGAATATAGTTCTTCATTCAGTCTCTTCTCAGCAGTACTCTCAACCAAATTTATCTCTCTGGCCATTGGCTTCTTGGTGTTTGACGTTCTGCCTTCTTTCGTGGAGAAACTCAAGGACCTACAGGTTGGTGTCCACAAATGCTGACATCAAAGTTGGCTGCAGGGGGAGTGGGATTGCGGTCTCAGTGGAGGTTTTCACACTTACACCATTTCAGTGACTTACCAGTTTTGAGAAGTGTGGTGAAATAGACCCCGGGAATGAAATGATTCTTTACCCAACACCATTTTACACTGTAAGGACAACCTTGCTTTCAGACAACTTAAAAAAGTCATTTCACTGGGGTTTGTACAGTTCTTATCACAATCCATCCATCCATTGATGGTGTGAAGCACATTTGTGCATATGTTGCCCTCATTATTTCTACTTGAGTCCTTGGTATCAACTCATTTCCCCCCCTCTCCCACGCTGCCTCCCTCCCTTGTGAACCCTTGATAATTTAGAAATGATCAGACTCCTGTCTCCCTTCTCACACTTTTCTGTTGTCTGTCCCCCTGGGAATGGGCTATATGTAGATCATTGTGATCAATTTTCCCTTTTTCCCTCCCCACGCCCCTTAACTTCCTGGTCTTGCTAGTAGCTTACATGGGCGTCCAGGAGAACAAACTCTTCACTAGCCTCCTTTGTTATTTTACTGACCAGAACGGGAGTGCATTCTACAGGGGAGAACGTCTCAGATTCCTCCTATGAAGCCGCTGGTAGTTTCAACCCGCTGACCTCGTCAGGTAGCAGGCCAGCTTCTACCCCCTAGGCCACCAGGACTCCTGCAGGAGAGCGTTCTCAAGTGGGAGTTTCTGGGACAAAAGACAGTAAACCCACTTGCCTTTTTCACAGCCATTCCCTGTCCATCCAAGACCACAGGAGCAGTTTCCAGTCATAGCCTCGCAGAGGCCACCATTTTTACAGGTGCAGTTTAGCTCACAGTTCGGGCCATATCTTGTCGGAGGGCATGCTGCAACGATAATAATCGTAAATGTATGTACATCCAATGGAGAAATATTCACATAAATAGTTGTCTCTACTGCAATGAAAGCAGTCATAGCAAAAGCAGAGAGAAATGTTCAGAAGCCAGCAAGCAATTGCTCAGATGCATCCCTAGAGTAGTAAGGACTTCCCTGTCATTCCTTCATGGTTTCAGTTCCATAGCTAGGAGCCCTGGTGGTGTAGTCATTACACATTGCATCCCACAAGGTCAGCAGTTCCCTACCACAATGCTCCTCAGGAGAAAGAGGGCAAAGCGTGACCATCTTGGAAACTCATGGGGTCAGTGTTATATGGTCCCATCGGATTGCTGTGAGTTGGAATCGACTAGCTGGCCTTACCTGTGTCCAGTCTTGTTTTGGAATGGAAATGCCCCTGTAAACAACCCTCAATCTCTCACTTGGGTTTGGAGGGCTTTATTTACATAGGCTCCGAAGTATAGAGAAGAAATGAGCTGTTGGCTCTTTAATATCTTTATGCTGAAATTTGAAAAGCATTTCAGTGTACAGAGTTGGAGCACAAACCAAACGGCTGTGCCCAGAGGAACTAGGAGACAAGTGAGGCTGACTAGGTGTAAGGGAAGTCAAGGTCAGAAGAAAGCCATGGAATGATGGGAACTGCGATGAATGGAGAAAAAAACCTCTTGAATGTGAGAATTAATGCTATTCATTCATACTTTGCTGGTTTTGCCAAGAAGAGTAAGTCCCAGTGCTGGTAAGCTTTGTCCAAGAAATACTCAAAATCTACATTTTGTAGAAAGTTATTCAATCTTTGAAAATTAGCAACTAATAATAATTGTTCTCCAATACTCTCTTACCTCCAACCATATCTGTCAATTCAAATATGTGTGTGGCTGGGTCCAGTCAAGAAGTTGTAATTACCTGAATTTGTTCTAGGTATAAGTATCTCTTAACTTGCTCCATGACAGAAATTTCTCCCCTAACTTTTTGATTGTTGTTGGGGGTCTTTTTCTTTTTATGCAGTATCTATATTTTTATCTTTATAATAAGGGCTATGATTACCACCTTAGTGTGACTTTGTTCTATATTGTTTTTTGTTGTGTTTCCTAGCTGTGAAGCACAAGAAGGGCGGATGCACAATGATAAGCATGGAAACAAGCAGATATAGGGACTGCAGGGGTGGGTGATAGGGAAGGAAAGGGAATTTTCAGGGTAACTAATGAAGGTGGCGAGGGAGAGCGATCACTAGAATAGGTTATGATTGCACAATTCATTTTAAAGGCAATTTATCAACTGGGGGACAAGGGAGGAATGCTCTAAAATTCACGTGGCAATGATTACATAATTCTCCTTGATATGATTGAATGATTGAACTATTGAATTGTGCAATTTGTAAATTATGTGCCAATAAATCTGTTGGGGAAAAAGATGCTGTCATTATCTCTAGTGTGTAGTGCAGCAGATTCCCAGGAAAGGTGATGATTTTTACAGGTGCAGTTTAGCTCACAATTTGGGCCATATCTTATCCGAGGACATGCCGGAGTAATAATAATAATGTACATAAATTGATTGCTATCATCTCTACAGCAGAACAAACACTCTCCGGTCCTGCAGCATCCTCATTGTGGCTATTTTGGGGGCCATTGTTGCAGTTACTCCCTCAGTCCACTGCGTGAAGGACATTCTCCTCCTTTGACCCCCTCTACCCTCCCAAGCATCATGTCCCTTTCCAGGGACTTGTCTTTCCTGACAACATGTCCAAAGTATGTGACAGGAAGTCTGTGGCACAGTTCCAATATTCTTCACCCGTGCTGTAATTCAAATGTCTTGACTCGTCTTCAGTATTCCTTATTTAATGTCCAATTTTCACATGCATATGAAGCAAAGGAAAATGCCATCACTTGGATCAGGTGCACTTTGGTCCTGTAAGGAACATCCTTGTTTCTGGACACTTTACAGAAGTCTGGTACAGCAGATCGGCCCAGTGCAGTGTGTTTTTGGATCACTTGACTGATGCTCCCGTGAGTATTTATTGATTGTGGATTTCTTTTCATGAGGTTGTAATGCACACAAAAGCCTACAATCTTTGGTCTTTATCAGCAAGTATTTCAAGTCCTCCTCACTTTGAGAAAGTAAGATCATGTCATCTGTATATCAGAGATTGTTATTAAAACTTCCTCCAATTCTGATACCTTGTTTTCCTCAAATAATCCAGTTTCTTTGATGATTTGCACAGCATGCAGACTGAATAAGTATGGTGAGACGACCCCCTGACTCACCCCTTCCCTGATTTTAAACCATGAAGGATTCCCTTTCTCTGTTTTCATAACTGCATCTTGATCCTCATACTGATTCCACATGGAACAAGGAAGGGTTTGGAAATTCCCAACTTTTTCTCAAGGTTTTCCACGATTTTTTAATGATCCACACAATTAATGTTTTGTAATAAAACACAAGTGAACAATTTTCTTTTGTTTTCTGCTTTTCGCCATGCTAGAGCTGACATCAGCAACGGGGTTCATTGTACCATGCCTTCCTCTGAATCTGGTCAAGTGTCTGGCATTACTGAAACCATTATGTGGCCTTGGGCAAAGTTTTCCTTGCATGTGCTATCAATGATATTTTCTATAATTTTCACCTTCCATTGGGTCACCTTCTTTTGCAATTAAGTATAAATATGAATCTCTTCCAGCTAATTGCCCAGGTAGCTGTCATCCAATTTTTTTTGGCATAGACAAATGGGTGCTTCCAGTGTTTCTCATGTACTTGTTGAGACATGTTAATTGGTATTCCATCATTTCCTCCTTTATTAGGAAGCGCAACAATGTGGACAATGGTGTTATTTTCCAACTGAGAAAGAAAAGCTCAGCAACTTAAGTCTTGCTCAGGTTTACAAAGAGGAGAAGGGTTAGAACAAGGAATCACATTGAGAACTCCTGGTCTTTAGAGTCCTTCAGGTGGAGGAACATTATCCATGACCCATACAGGAAGTTGATCCAGGATCTTGGTAACCCCATAGGGCAGAGTAGAACGACCTACCAGGGTTCCTGTGGCTGTAATCTGTACAGAGGCAGCAGACTGGTTGTTTGAACTTCTGAGCTTTAGGTTAGCAGCCACATGCTTAACTTCTGTGCCACCAGGGCTCCTCTGGAGGAACATTCTACAGACTTGTTAACTTGTCTGTGGTAGTCATGTACTTTGGTGCCAATTTGATTAAGACTGTAGTGTTAAAGTCACCAGACATCACACTTTTTAACAATTTAACAACGTCCTACAGCGTTGTAAAATTAAAATAAATACATTACTAAACTATTTTTGCTTTTTATGAATATTTTTTTTGCTCCATATCGACCAAATTTTTAATAAAGAACTCCCCTTTCGCCTGCTGAAAATCTAGTCACTTTGTTAGGGGTGGAGTCTAGTCTGTCGATCTAGAGATAGCCAATGAGACCTCTGTGTGGGCATGGCTTTCTCTGAGAATTCTGGGAAATCTCACGATTTTATTCCCCATGGAGATTAGAGACCATCAACTCAGTCTCTTGGAGATGGTCTACTGAAAAGACAAGATGGCAGCATAGACCCTGGGTCCTAGGAACTGGAGGAGTCAAAGGAAAATCCATGTGGGCTTACCCTGAAGGGACCAGACGTCTGACGCTAGAAGAGCCACAGAGAGACCCCTGCCAGCGCTAAGATGTTTCTACTGCCAATGGATACTGCTGATGGACCCTGAGCCCTGGAAATGAGAAGCCATGGGGAGACCCTTCCCAGTGCCGGGATGCTTCTACTGCCGCTGGATACACAAGACTCTGCCTCTACTGCCTTGTGATTGTCCTGGTGTCATTGCACAAGCTTCATGAGTCAGAAGGAGACTTTATAGACTGGTATCAGTCATATGGGCTAGCGTGGGTCTTATGACCTTGGACTGAACTGAGTTGGGATGCCTTCTCAATGTACCATTCCTCATATAATAAACCTTTCCCTTATATCCATATGCGTGTTTATGAATTTGTTTCTGTAGTCTACCTGGACTAACACATTGGTCAAAGCAGTTGACTAACATTTAGCAGAACAGACCTTGATTCAACTGACATGCAAGGTTCTTTTGTGCCTCCAAGTGACAGAATAGCTGCACTTCATTTCATGCCATGTGGAAGAAAGACTTTGAGTTTTTAAGAACAAGTTATGGTTACAGAGTTCATGGGTGAGTCATATCCCACGTGTAATAAGCTTGGTTTAACCATCAGTTATTTATTTAGTTTTGCCTTTAAGGAAAATGAAGAAGAATTAATGACAGCAAGTTCATACTATGAAAATAAACTTCCACCCCTGCCAGCTCTGGTCCTCCAGAAATGATCCCCGCAGCAGCAGCAGCAGCAGCAGCAGCCAGTTGTCCAGTTCACCTTCCAACCTGAATGTTGAAATCAATTGATGACCCTGATACATCCTTGAAAAGACAGGGCTCCTAGTGCAGCAAATGAGGATCTCAGGCATCTAACACAATTGGAAGATAGAAGACGCCTTCGAGATCTTTCCAGTGCAGTGGCTGAGCGCCGCTTGCTAACAGCAAGTCCTAGCATCTGGACCCATCAGTGGGTTGGTTCTATCGGGTCATTGTGAGTGGGAACCATCTGATTGCCGGGGGTTTCGATTCCTGTCTCCTGTGGGCTTCACACCTGGGAGTCGGTAGCCTCTGCAGCTTGTGGGTCAGGAGTCTGCTGCCGGTCTATTTGCTTTAGATTCACTTTCTTCTGTAGGCAACAGTTTTCCATCTGATCTGGGGCCAGGGAAGCCCTGGCATCTTAGGAGTCGTAAGAAGCTTCTACCTTGTAGATGCAGTTCTCAACCTGTGGGTCACGGCCTTCGTCACAGGGGTTGCCTGATTCGTAACAGTAGCAAAATGACAGTTATGAAATACTAACAAAAATAACTTTATGGTGGGGGGGGGGGTCACCACAACATGAGGAACTATATTAAAGAGCCGCGGCATTAGGAAGGTTGAGAACCACTGCTGTACAACTACCTGGGAATTTTTTTTCATTTCTTTGAGCTATGTCACTCAAGAAAGAGATGTAGTTCAAATATATATATACACACACATATATAAACACACACACATATATAAGTATATATGTAAGTAGATAAAAAATGCTTTGGCTGAGCCCCGGTGGCATAAGTGGTTGAGAGCGGGACTGCAGCCCACTGGGTGGGCGGTTCAAATCCAGCGGCAGCTCTCAGGAGCAGCGTTTGGGTAGCTCCCACGACATCAGAGGGCAATGATGCCAAAAAAAAAAAAAAAAACGCTTCAAGGGGGCGGCCCCCAAAATGCTTCAAAAACCCTTTGTAACAATTCAATTCAAAGTGGAAAATGAGGAGCCGATACCAAAGGTTCAAGTAGAAAACAAATGTTTTGAGAATGATGAAGGCAACAAGTATACAAATGTGTCTGACACAATGGATGAATGGATTGATTGTGATAAGAGTTGTACGAGTCCCCAATGAAATAATTTTTTTTAAAAAGTGTAAATTTTCCAGACTTTTGAAGCCCCCTCCCTGTTTTTGTTTCTCTACAGAAGTCAGCTGAAGACAATCTCCTTCGCTTTGAATCCCCTTACAAATTTAACTTCTGACAGCTCACTCTTGACTGGGAACTGACCGATAACAAAAACCAGTTGATTCCTATGTATGTCTCACATAGGTGAAGACCCTCAGCAAAGGGACGCAGGGGCTGCAGCAACGGGCTCAAACACGAACACATTGTAAGGATGGCGCAGGGCCGGGGGCTGTTTTCATTCTGTTGTACATGGAATTGCTATGAATCAGAACCACCCCGAAGGCCCCTGACATCAACAGAACAGCAGTGTGCATTGTACTGCACTCCCATAAATGATGCGCTTTAATAAGAGATAAAAATGGGAGGTTGCTGTAAGATAATGTAGAGACTGGCCCTTATCTTACATTACTACCAGGTTCAAGAGGGGTACAATCTGTAGATAAGAAAAATGACAGACATAGTTGGACTGCAGGGATCCCTGCAGCCTAGACCTTCCAGGGTCTCCGACTTTATTAGGGGCAGGTTTAAAAATGCTTCCTCTCATGGAGCCTGCATCTGACGACAGGATTACACACAAAGGGACAATTCACAATTTGAAGGTTTACAAAGAAGGACTGATGCATCCGCCAAGTTATTCAGAGACGGGAGGGAAGGATGGGCCTGGGAACATGAAGGAACTGATAAGCCGGCAGACAGCTGTCTTCTGCTGCTTAGTCAGGGAACAGGAGGCAAGTGTCTGTTTATCTCAGGCAGAGAGCCAGGTCCCCCATTACTTCATCGGCTCCCAAGGCTGCACCATCAACCTTCGTCCTTGGGTCATGAACCGTGGAAGGTGATGGTCCTGTCCTGTTTGCCTTGGGAGTAGAAAGCTTTCCCCCACAGGCTGCAAAAAGTGCAAGATTTTTGTGCCTGCTGGAGTCACTGCAAAGATAGCTACGTGAATTTCCTGGGTGTTTTTTGTTTTTAAACAATGGCCTTTATACTGGCTTCATTTATCTTGCAGCGGTGGGCTACTGCAACTGCAGGCCTCAATCCAAAGTATATCCTGTGCCTTTGAACTTTCCCCTGTAACCTCCTCTTTGCTCCATTTCTTGAGAGTCCTTCCTGCATCACTAGTGGCACTTCGTATGGGTCCCAGGGTGCTATGCAAGGTTTACAGTATTGTGCAAAACACGGTGAAAATGCACGAGGATCCTGAGAACGCACTTCCTACTGGATACATAATTCACCAGAGAGAGAAACTGTTTAAGCAGAAATGATTAGCATCACACCATGTTTAAAGGTCATCTTTGAAATACTTGACCTCACTGCAGAAGCAATAGGAGGTTGTTACGAAATTATTATGGATGTGCTATCATTAATTCTATGCAGTTATGATGTAATGGTACACCTTTGCATTTGTTTGCATGTCTCAGAGTTTTGAAGAGTAACATGTGGTGTGTAAATGTGAATATAGAGTCTGATAAATTTTAACTTCAAAAAATATAACTTTTTATAATAGATGTGTCTATATTTTATGATACCAAATGATAAAATAGATTAGTACCAACTAATATTTTTTGCATTAATGACTTACCTAACTTCAAATGTATTTCTTTAGGCCATGAAGTTTGTCTTTCATTCCCCCCCAAATTGCCACACTATATTTACTGAAGGAAACACTCATGAAATAGAGGAAAGAACTAGGAGACAAAGGTACATTTACATAGGTACAAATATAGGCATGTATATATACATATATTAATATATAATGATAGGGATATAGGTCTATGTGCATGTATTTATATGTTAAGTACCAAGGTTGCAGATGTGCATTGAGCCTTTACTCAAGTTCTCCCTCAATGCAAGAACAATTTCTTCTAGTAACCTGGCACTCTGTGATGCTCACGTTCCCAACATTATCACTGAAAACAAAAAAGGTACATAAGCAGATGTGGTGAAGAAAGCTGATGGTAGCTGATTATTAGAAGATAGAGTGTCTAGGATCTGAAAGGCTTGAAGTTGAACAAGTGTCCACCGAACAGGGAAGCAACAAAGCCCACACGGAAGAAGCACACCGGCCTGTGTGCTCAAAAGGTATCAATGGGATCAGGTATCAGATATTGAAAGACCCAAAACAAACAACTATATTCATGTGAATGAGGGGGTTCGGAGTGGAGACTGAAAGACCATCTATAGACAATTGGACATCAATCGCTTCACAAGGAAGGGATGAGCCAGCCAGGGTACAGTATAGCACTGATGAAATCCACACTGTCCTTCTAGTTCTTTCAGGCTCCCCCAGTCCCACCCCACTAGCATGACCCCAGTTCTGCCATATAAATTTAGCTAGACTGGAGTGTATACATGGTACAGATAAGAGTTTTCAACATATGTGATCCAGAACAGATAAACCCCTCAGGTATAGTAATGGGAGTAGTGATACTGTGAGGGTAGAGGAAGGTAAGAGTAGAAGGTAAAAAAAGGGGAAACAGATCATCATGATTGACATATATCGCCCCCCCCTTACCTAGGGGGACTAGCAACAGGAAGGTGGGAGAAGGGAGACAGCAAGACCATGTAAGATATGAAAATGATATTAATTTATAATTTATGAAGGATTCACAAGGTGGGAGGGTGGGAAAAAAAGGGGAGCTTTGGAAAATGATTATGGCAATGTAGATGAGCCTGATACAATGGACGTATGGATTGTTATGAGAACTGTAAGAGCTCCTAATGAAATTGTAAAAAGGAAAGCCCTCATATAAATGGATTCACGTGGCTCAAATCCATGTTGTTCAAAAGTCAACCGTGTGTTCTTATTCTGTTATAACTGCTATCAACACCTTTTTCGGGCATGTGTGTAAGTGACAAAATGTGTATTATCTGACATACATGAATCATAACCTTATTTTGATAAGCTATTACTGTGTATCAATCTCTGCATATTCTGATTTATGAATTTTGATATTGTCTTGTTCATTTATACAATCCCTCATTATTGTCAATTTTAACTTGTATGACTATAAGTGCCCCTCCCTGCCCAGTAGATCTTTCTTGAGCACCTCTGTTCATGTTAGGGGACTCTAACATTGTTTGATATTGAAGTCCATGACCAGGACCTTATTTTCAGTCACACATGCTCAGCCTCACTTCAGTTGTCTCCATTTGGTTTTCAAGTGTCTGTCATTTAGAATTGGGAGTTTCTTTTAGAGGGCCTTCTGTATGCAATACAAAGTGGCAGGCTCACTGCCTTACGACTCAATGTGAGTGTTCTTCTTCTTTTGGGTGAATTAATCTTATTTAGATCTACTTTTGCAACATCTATATTTGATCTTAGTCTAGTTATCTTATTTCCTACTTTGCTTTCAGTGCTTGTTTTTCTCTTTATTTTTTGATTACTGCTACTCTGAAGTCAAGATTTCCTTTCATTTTGTCCAAGCCTGCATTGCTTCGTAATTTGAAGGAATTGTAATCTGTTTTAAATTACTTTTACCATTTTCCTTCATAAATATGAATAAAAAATCTAATTTTTAAGTCATTAAAGAGTCATAAAATGTTGCATCGACAGTTCGGAGAGGTTCTTCATATTCTTCACTCAGTCTCACACACTGGCCACAACTTGTGTGAGTGTAATATCATGGCAAGACCATGAAACAGGGATTGGTCCCATGTGTGTATGCAATTCTATGTGCATTATCACATCAAATTTCTCATTTATCTTTCTATAGTTGCTTCAAGGATATTTTGTGGCAACTATATTCCCAGCAATATATAATGTTTAAAATGGATTTTCATTATGTTGCATTTAAGAACCAGTTCAATCGCTTATAAAATACTTGCGTTTTATACCCCATCCCCCCTAAGAGCTTAATAGGCATTGACGAACTGCATGTCGGTGATAAAAAGGACGTGAGATCTGCGGTCACAGTCTGACCCTGCTCCACTTCAGTGACCTCATATTTTTCCCTTTCTGCCTGCCCAAAGCATTGTTTCTTTACCGGTGACATCTAAGAAATGTACAAGTTTGTGTTCTATTATTGATTGGTTGTACATACTTTCCCCGCAGATAGAGAATGCTTTGATTATTCACTAGAATGAGATCTTCTTTCGTCTCTCGGGGGTGGGCTGGGGAGAGAGGCCTTGAGTATTATATCTTCAGTTTTCTCCTGCATGCGTACACTTTTCTCTCTATTCTTTTACAGTGGATCTTTCTCCCTTTCCTCATGGCTTCTCGCCATGCCGTCAGCAGATGCTGTTCTGTTACTACTTTCACTGAGGCTTTGCTTTGTGTGGTGCAAAGTTTCATGGTCTTTCGTACTTCTTCTCTGAGTTCTCCCAATTTACTTGTTCATTTTCTTTGGTTATCGTTTCTTGTCTTCCACAGGTCCTGTGTCTCTGCAGCACACTCCCATCAGGTAGCTCCTCCCGTCATACTTTTATAGGAGGACACATTTTCATTATGCCCATGGTTTTCTTGGAAACAGTCTAGTTAATGTTTTCCTGTGGTCCAGAGCAAAACTTTTCAGTATTCATCTGTCTTTTGTTTATGCTGTTTCTCTTTTCATTTTCTTTCTCACAGAATTTTCACTAAAAAAGCAAGCAAAGGTTTTAAAACTCTTTCTCCTCCTCTTTTTTTCCAAAAGGGAGGAATTTCTTCTGCATCAGGAGTGTAGTGATTATAAGGTGCCAGAACAATGAGCTCAGTGAGTGGGAAGATTCCTTGGCCCAGAATAAAATTCCATATGACACTAGAGAGAGAGAGAGAGAGAGAGAGAGAGAGAGAGAGGCTTAGCCTCTTTAATGCTGGAAATCAAGCTATCAGTCAGATTTCTCTCCCTGCTAATGCAGTATGTGTTGAAAAATATATTAGCTTTGTATTCCTCTTTCCTTCCACTCTGTGATGTCGACCAGGACTGAGGGAACTCCTACAGCCTGCCCATGCTCTCAAACCCTTGTTTGCCTTCTACCACAGCGTCATTGTGTCAGCTCTGTTTGGGGCAGCCTGGAGAAGGGCTTCTCTGTGTGTCTCCCTCGAGCACGAGAGGAGCCCACATCCCCTCGGCTTGCGCACATGTCCCTGAACCTGACCACTCTTCTGCTGTTCTGGTTTTTCTCACCATCATGCTAGAAATGATGAGTTAGGGCAAGAGAGTGCTGCAATTTTCAAGAAGGGCCTGCTCTTTTTCCTGCGTCTCCTTTTTCATACAGTAAACTCTTGGCTGCTGGTTTCCCCTGAGCTGCTTCTGACTCATGGGGACGGCCAAGGCCGCAGCGCAGAGCGTGCCCACCAGGCTTCACAGTCGAGTCCTTGCATCATCCATCACCAGACCGATCTTCCGAGCCTCTTTGAGCCTGGCAACCCATACTCATTTGAACCCGTACTCATTTGCTGCATCAAGTCACCCTGTAGCACTCTTTAGGATTCATCGTTAGGCATGCTCAATGCAGTCTTTCAGGGAGTCTTACATGAATTTAATTTTAAAATGTGCAAGCATACATTGTTGTTGGCTTTTGTTTTCCATTTTTGTTTGCCCAGTAGTAGACTACTTCCTGTGTAGCTCGTTAAGGGTCTCCATTTTCATCTTACCCACACCACATTGAAAGAAGAAAACATTGTAATCAATCCCCATTCAATCTTATTTCCCTGCACAAACTCTGCTTTGCAGTTCAACTCGGCCCTTAGACAAACAAAGTGCCTCCCCTCCCCCCAGCAGCAGTTACCATGCTGACATCGGGCTCCCTTCTGGCCAGCGGAACACTGGCACTGTCCAGTCACAGGGTCACACTGTCCTGAGCCACAGAAGCACACTTGGACACAGTCCTGTCCGTAGCGATTGTCAGGACATGCTGCAGGATAGAAACAAAGAATGAAAGCACAAGTGAACCAGATGGGTCTTATTCAATCATTTGATTGGTCAAGATTTTTTTTAGACATTTGTTAACAGAGGCCATTTCTGTCCATCAGCTAAGCTTCCCTGACGTGTCTTTAGCCCAATTTACAACCTAAAAGGGTGATGAAAACAATTCCAGAAGAAACAGCTTACAGTGTCACACAGTCCCCTGGTGAAACTCAAATTGACAGGAAGAATTTCCAGCCAAATATCTAGTGTCAAAAACTAACATCTATACAGTGAATGTCTCAGGCTAATGGGGAAACTCAAGTGTCCCCAATTTGAATTCCGTCTTACTTTGCCACATGACTGCCTTAGCAAGTACACTGAAGACTGCCATATAACATCTTGAGTTACCTGTCTAAGACTATCCGTGGATTTTGTTTAATTTCACATACACCAACATAGAGCTATTGTGTCACATGGATGAGTATTTATGTATACATTTATGTTTATTTGTTTCTGTGTTTTACTGCTACCTCACTTCACAAAACCACTGATAGGCTGCCTCCAAGAATATCACCCCCGAAGATTAAAGAGACATCCATGGAGGAAATTTTGGTGAAAGATCAGTACCATAATTCTTTGAAGTTGTGACAAGTGAAAAGATTGCTGGAGCCTACCTTCCCGCTGTCCAACGAAAGGAGGGAAAGCGCCGTTTCCTGAAGTAAAAACCTACACTCCATATTGAGGGGAATCACAGCTTTTGAAGATGACTTGGCATGAAGACATTTCTCTCATTGATTCTTTTTCAAGACCAAGCAAAATCGACCCAGCCAGAACCTTCACTAGGAGATTTTTATGATTTGGCATTCGCTCAAGGCTAACTTGGCAGTTAAGGATGCCTAGACAGTATCACAAAGCATCAGTCGGCCAACTACCTGCAGTCAGAACGTGTCTCATCCGCAGTCTAACTGCACACTGAGCAAGGTAATGAAGCAGAAAAAAATTACCCTCACACAAAGAAAACAGATCAACTGGGGAAGATATACATTTGGAGTATCCTTCGAAACCAATCCAATCCAAACCATGCCAAACCAAACTCACTGACCTTGAGCTTATTCTGAGTTACTGGGACTTTCTGTCCACCCTCTCTCGGACAGACCAGGCCTGTCCCTTGCGGTTCCCAAGGTTGTAAATCTCCATCTTTCTCCTGTGGAGCTTCTGATCTGATGGGTTCAAATTCCTGACCTTCTTAATAGCCTAGTGCTTCGCTGATCCCACTACCATGGCTCTAAAGCTGTGGTCTCAACCTGTGGGTTGTGACCCTATTGGGGGGAGGGGTTTGAACGACTCTTTAACAGGGGTCACTCGATTCATAACAGTAGCAAAATGACAGTTAGGAAGTAGCAATGAAAATAATGTTATGGTTGGGGAGTCACTACAGCATGAGGAACTGTAGGAAAGGGTCACAGCATAAGGTTGAGAACACAGCTCTAACCCTTTAGCATCCTGCCTGATGGCACATGTGGTTATGATTATTCAAATAGAGAGCTCTCCATTTTGTAATTCTGGCACAGCCCTGGAGGTGTGTGTACATGAGTGAGGGCTGAGGCGCTACTTCTGTCTTTTAACTGAAAACCTGCCGATGGTACTTTGATGCTTTTCACTGTGAGATAATAGTAGAGTCATGCACAAGACGGACACACAGAGCTCCAGGAATGATTGCAAAGTAGAACACCCTGATCCCCAAGACCCAGGTTGAAAACTGCTCTGTTGCCAAGGCACAACCAATGACATGGTCTTCCACTCATTGTCTCCTCAACCTCCTTAAAGAGGGTCATTGCCTTGATTTCAAACACTAGGCTTTTGTTGTGATACTCGTGATAAAACAAAAACCATTCGAATACCTAGAAAATAGCAAAATTGATAAAAGCAAAAATATATTTTTGAAGCACATCCCAATAGCTCCTAAGCTCATCTGCTCCTTTGAATAGTCTATCAGTAGTTGTTTTTGTCACGTTCACTGAGGCGGTCGGTGAATGGGGGACCTGCAGACTTCGGAGGAAGACAATATTGCGGGTAGATGAAATTGTAGTTATCAGGACCCTCACTCTTCTGTGATCTTGGCAAACAGATGTTCTAATCCTGAATGGAGCATTACTGACTGCCACTCCACTTGGCTGCCTCCATGGATTTCAGCATTCCATCACACTGATCTGAGGCCTCTTCAGCCTCATCTTTGAGCCAGCCAGCTTGTGTTTTCTGTCAGTGCAGTAAGTGATGAAGGATAATAGTGACAGTAATGTTTAATCTTTTAAGCGTAGTTCTTCCCCTCGAGCAGTATTCTCTGCGACCAGTATTATGCACGGGAAGAATCACAGCAGGCCACACACACTTCATGAAGTGACTTACTTTGATTGCAGTCGGCGCCAATGAAGCCAGGCGGGCAGTCACAGGTGCCAGTCATGGTGTCACAGCTACCACCGTTCAGGCACTTACACTTCTTTTGGCAATATGGACCGTAAGTGCCTTTTGGACACCCTGTGGATGGAGAACAAAAGAATGTGTGGTACTGTACCTCAGTGATTCTCAACTTTCCTAGTGCTGTGGCCCTTCATACTGTCCAGTCAAAAAATTATTTTTGTTGCTACTTCATGATTGTAATTTTGCTATTGTTATGAATTGGGCAACCCCTGTGAAAAGGCCATTTCACCTCTAAAGGGGTCACAACCCACGGGTTGAGAACTGCTGCTAACTTAAAGCAATCGGAATTCAAATGCATGCCTAGAGACATGCACTTAACACAGCATTCCAATGATAGTTTCTGTATTTTCAATTTGTTCAGAGTATCGATTAAAGTCATGGGCTTGTCTGAAGAGATGACATGAGATAGACGCCTTAGGAATATGAACAAGGGATAGAAGTTCCTAACACTGCTCACTAACAAGGTATTAGAAATGTAACCACAAGCGTCCTTGGAAATCTGCCCACTTTTGGAGAACATACAAGACAGAAGATAATTCACCAACAGAGACCTTTCATTCCAGCCCGAGTTTAAACTTTAAAAGTCTCTTTTAAAATGGCACATTTTGTCTGCCCAATCTGGGTTAAACATAAATAAGGAATTACTGTGGTACCTAACTTAGAAAGCAGTCCTTAATTTTTTGTTACTAGGATGGTGTAGTGGTTACACGTTGGGCTGTCATCTGCCAGCTTAGCAGTTCAAAACCACCAGCAGCTCCATGGGAGAAAGACTGGGCTCTCTCCTTTCAAAACCAGTCAGAGTCTGAGAAACCCACGGGGGTGGCTATCCATCAGTACTGACTCAAGTTTGCTTCAATATCCGACTTCCCTAGTCAAGGATGTGAGTTGTGCAGAAGTGATGACAACCAAGGAGAGAAATACCTGGCTCAACCTCAGGATAACGGGTGTCTGTGCAGAATAAAGGGTGGCTATAAAAAAAGAGAGAGTAAGTATCTCCATTGTTGACGGATTAAAAGCTTGGCGGAGGGAGGTGTTTAATCAGGAGAAAAGAAGAGTTAAGTCACCGTGGTTGTCTTTGATATGGGGGAAAATGTCCTGTGAAAGAAGAAAACGCTTTCTGAAAAAACTGCCCCGAATCAGAATAAGCCTCCAGTGGCAATAGGTTATTCCTCAGTGCAGATCAGCAAGCAAGGCAGAGGTGGTAGCTGCGTAGCGAACAGAGTGGAAAGCAGGCTCAAGGATTGGATTAATTTAAAACAGGTCAGCTGGGACAGACATCCCCTGCCCTGCGTAAGGTCTGCAAATTCAAAGTTTCCAAGCTTATGTAAGTTTCCAAAGACCTCAAGCTTATTTGATTCAACTTTCATTATATGACTAGAAAATAGAAAAGGCGATTTGAAATATTAATTGTACAGAATCATATCATATTTAGTCGTGTCTTATACTTCATGTATAAAGCTGTAGCAAATCTGGAATAGATTGCGGTTGTAAGTCCCTATCTTCCACTGCCAGCATTGTAGACTTGAAGTTATTCCTTCTTTCTCTTTCACTTCTCTGGTTCTTCATCCCCATTGGGGATAAAAAGACGACTGTGAGAACGTAAGTCCAGCGTCTGGCACACTGAGTGTCTTGCCATTGAGCAACCACCTTCCCGGTTGCCCTTATTTTCATTGACAGTGGCAGGAACGTTGGAGTTACATGGCAAACCTGCACGTGAGTTAAGAGCTTTGGTATTTGGCGCTGTTCCTTCTCTTAAGACAACCTTTATACTTCCAGACATGGCTTCCAAAGTCACGAAACTAACGAGGGTGCGCAAAAACCAGGTGACACTTGTTTCCTTCCCTTTCACCTTGTGTTTCGTTGTCAGATTCAGAGGGTAAACAGCATTTTTGAAGCATTTCATTCGCAGCAGTTCTGGGAGGTAAATGTCAGTCAATGATTTTGGTTGCGATTCACATTGGTCATAATCTCCAGATAGACCCTGTTGTAGAAAAAATCGTGGTTCTTCTCGTTTTGCTCCTGGGCTCAGTGAGGCTGTTTTTGAATCTCTTCGCTTTTCAGTTTGAAAGCAAAACTCACCATGATGGAGATGGAATGCAAAACACTTAAAAAGTTATGTGTACTCAAAGTTATTTCTCAGTGATGACTAACATGTTTCTGTATTTTTTCCTCTGGAAAATGATGAATTCACTTTCCATTGTCTGCTATCATTTCTTTACTTTAAGGGACATCAGTTCCCACAGCTAACTGACCCTCCTTTTGGTGCACAATATTGTTTATGTTCCCCCCAGATTCTCTGGTTCTCTAACCTATCAAAATTAAATGGTGTATACCTAAAAATGGATTTAGGAATTAAAAACGTGTCTAATTCCCCCCCTAAATTCGTTAAGGTATTGAATTTCTCTGTGATAATCCATGTGGGTAAGGTTTTAGAATATAAATTTATATATTTTTAGAATATAAATTTATGTTTTTTTATCACGGGGGTATGGGGCTAATACAATAAAGCAAGTTTATGAGCACTTCAAAAGGTTTTGCTTGGTTTTAGGTAAAAGAAACATAAGACCAGTTGAAGGTACCGAGCTCTGGGGGGAAGTGCTAACATGTGGGTTAAAATACGAAGAAAATTGCTTGGTAGAGAAAACTCCAGCGCTCCACGACAGAGAAGAGAATGGTACCACGGATTACCGTGTATGTCAGGAGGAGGGCAACACTCAACAAAGTGGAACAGACAGTCATTAGCCACGATGAAAATGATCAATTGTGAGAAAGACTACAAGGATCAAAGGGGGGAGGGGAATTCAGCCTCTTATCTCATTTGAAGGGAAAAAAGACCTTACTTGAGCTGATTTAATTCATTTAAGCAGCTAATATAGGTCACCTATGTTGGAAGTAGAGCCTGAATATTCCTTAGAGACAAAAAGAGCAAGATTTTGACTGAGAGCCTCTGAGCATGTTGTCAGGAGAAAGCAGTCCCTGCAGGTGGGCATGCTGTTTGGTCAAGTGCAATGGCAAAAGGGCAGGCCCTAGGCTAGATGGGTTGACACAGTGGCTGGAACGTTGGCCTCGGGCATAGGAATGTTTGTGAGGATGAAGCAGGACCAGGCAGGCTTTCCTTCTGTTGTGCTTAGAGTTTCTTTGGGTCGGAACCACCTTGATGACCCCTAACAACAGCATAATCAATGGGAACCTCTAGCTTGCGAGACCACTTTTGTGTGACATGAAATTAGTTGGGAAGCATAATTCTCATCTGATAGAAACCCATTTTTCCGAACGATTGGGTGGCTGTGCGCTGAAATTGACTTGCTGGCAGTAAGTTTCATTTGGGGGTGGGGGGGGCTTTATCTTACTGGTGGTTTGTCTTTTATGGATTTGCCTCTCTTGCTCCTCCCTATATCAAAGAATAAATAAATGAACAGAACAGCAACAGTAACAAAAACACCCACCTACTCTTTAGCCTTCAATTTAATGATCTTTTTGAAGTCGAGTCACTGAACTTGGTGAAATTGGTCAATTAATAAGCTAGTCCAGGGCCTTCTGCTGAAAGACAGCACATGTGCTAAGCTTTTAATTCCATAACTCATCAAATTCATATCGCGTGTGCTGTCTGTTTTCAGAAATGTCTGTGACTTTTTTCTTCCCTCTTCCAGAGTAATTATTTTACTGACAATTTCACTTTCCAATGCAGGTCTATTAACTCTCTGGGAGTTTGACTTCTGAAACCACTCAGGTAGCCCTTGCTTAGTCACTTTATCAAGGAAACACACACCCAGCACATAATGATTTCACAATGCTTGTCTTTTCATCCCTCATTTCTTAAGGTTCCACTTTGATACCAACTTGGCTTTTTGTCCTGTCCGTTTGCTCCTTGGAAATTCTGTCTTTCTGGCAAGAGGTGTTTTAGCTCTTTTCCATAACAAGGTGACTCCCCCACACCACCACCTGGCCCCATGCTTGCCCCACCCCCTCTCCTCGCACCTGCCTTCCAAGAAGAAGCTTGGGTCAGGATTTAACATGCTGATGTTTGAGTATTAGAGGTTGAATGGCCAGCCCCTGTGCTACTGGGCACCTTGATGATGTCATTGGCCTTTGGTAGCGTTTCCTTAGAAACGCAAGGATATACCTCAGTCTGGAGACACAGCATTGAAGCCAATGAAAAGCACTGGTCTGTTAAGAAGCAGATGTTTTCTCGTATATTCTGGGGTTACCCACACTCACATCTGCTATGGCTTCACGGGATGTTGCATCATTCTGACAACAGGGAGATGGAGGTTTGGTTTGTCCGAATTTTTGTGGTTATGAGAAACAGCATTACAGCTAGGTTTCTGTTCATGTTCGTGTCCCCCTGGCACTGGTAGAGGCCATGTTTCTCAGTTCATTCGAGGTCTAGTTCAAGGGGTTTTTATAAACACTGTCGATGAAATGGCACGTGGGATGAGAAGACTCCAATATCTTATATCCCCTCATAAATTTAAAAGTATGGCACTTCTGAGTTGATTCCAGTTCTTAGGGACCCCCATAGGATGGAGTAGGACTGCTCTACACAGTTTTCCAGGCTGGAATCTTTTTTTTTTTTAATTAAATCATTTTATTGGGGACTCGTACATTGTTTTTCACAATATATAAATAAACATACTGTGCCAGGCACCTTCACATGTCCACTGCCATCATCATTCTCCAATCATCCGCCTTTTCCCCTGAGCCCCTAGTATCGGTTTTCCATCCCTTCCCTCCTCCCCCCTCTCTCTCCTTCCCACCAATCCTCAATACTCTATAAACTATTATTGTTCTGTCATATCTTACACCACCCGACCTCTCCCCCAACCCACTCCCCTGATGCCCATCCTTCAAATAGGAGCTTCTGTGTACATCCTTGCAGTTGGTTCCATCTCTCTACCCCACCTTCTCTCCAGTAGCTCCAATCTAACCACTGGTCC
>PVJH01012702.1:0-12696 GCA_004026705.1 Nesogale talazaci
AAAAAAAAAAATTGAACTAATTATATGTTGATATCAATCAATTTGTTAAAATCAGGTGGTCATTTAATTGTGTTATACATAGTCACACAGTTGTGGGTCCATCCCATTAAACATTAAACATATGTTTAGCAGTAGCATATGTTTCACTTTTTAAAAATAACAGCTTTATTGATATGTTCACATACCATACAATTCGCTCATGTAAAGTGTACAGTTCAGTGATTTGTAGTATATTCACAGACTTGTGAAATCTTCCACCACAGTGAGTTTTACAACTTTTTTTTATCAATCTTAGCAAGAACCCTCTAACACTTAATCCCCATTTCACCGCAAGTTTTGCAGCCCTGAGCAACCACTAGTCTCTTTTTCTCTGAATTTGACTATTTTTTTGGGGGGGGCATCACTGCTCTCCGGTGGTGGGAGTAGGAGGCCCAGCCCCACTGCTGGAATTGAACCTCCATCCCAGTGGGCCGCAGTCCCGCGCACAACCTCTACGCCACCGGGGCTCATCCCTTGACTATTCTTGATATTTCTGATAAATGAAAGCATTTTCTTATTTAAGTTAACTTTAATTTCTTATTTTGAAAGATTCTTTAGAAATGATTTCATTAGAGTTAAGTAAATGTAATTTAAACTAAGATAAGAATCAAAAGGAAACAGGAAAGATTTAGAAAGCAAAGCTATAGTTAGAGGTATACATATGTAAATATATTCATAAAAGAGGTGTTGGCTTACATATACTTATATGACAATAAATTGAGGTAGTAGGTGGACTTTGGGCCTCTGCTCATGCCTTGCCTAAACCCAAGAATACCATTATTCTAAACAAACTGGCATTCTGTGATGCTCACCCTCCTGGCATAATCATTGAAGACAAAATGGGTTCATAATCAAATATGAAGAAAACTTATGGTGCCTGGATATCAAAAGATAGAGCATCTGGGGTTTTAAAGGCTTGAAGTTAAACAAGCGGCCATCTAGCAGAGAAGAAACAAGCCCACATGAAAGGAAGTACATCAGTCTATGTGACCATGGGGTGCCAGCCGAATCAAGTAACAGGCACTAGAAGATCCCAAATAAGCATCCCCCCCCAAAAAAAATTGCGTTGTTGAGAACGAGGGTAGTCAGAACAGAGATCCAAAACCCATCATCTGTAGACAACGGGACATCCTTACAGAAAGCTCACAAGGGACAGATGAGTCAACCAGGGCACAGTCCTGCCTCCCACTGCGGACTCTTGCAGCATGTACACAGGTACAGATAAGAGCTCAGGACACATGGAATCCAGGTCAGATTAGCCCCCCCGGAAAAGTAATGGGAGTAGCCATCCCAGGAGGGTGGGGGAAAAGGTGTGGAGAGGAGGGAAGGAAGGGAAACTGACTGCAATGATGGACACATAACTCCCCCACCCCTTCTGCAGGACAGTAACACAGACCGTGGTGGAAGGGAGCCAGTAGTCATAATTTATAACTTATCAAGGGGTTGTGGGGGGGTAGGGAGAATAAAAGAGTTGATACTAAGCGCTCATGTAGAAAGTAAATGTTTAGAAAATGGGCTGAGCCCCGGTGGCGTAGTGGTTGTGCACGGGACTGCGGCCCACTGGGACGGAGGTTCAATTCCAGCAGTGGGGCTGGACCTCCTACTCGCACCACCGGAGAGCAGTGATGCCCAAAAAATTTAAAAAAAAAAAAAGAGAAAATAATGATAGCCACATATGTACAAACATGCTTGATGTCAATTGATGTATGGATTGTTATAAGAGTCCTTAATAAAATTATCTAATTAAAAAATATATAGGAATGAATGAAATTCCTAAGTTACTCCATGGAAACTTATATTTTACCCAATGTTCTGTTGAAAGAAGAAACAAGAATTGTATGAAAAATACTTAAATGATGTTTAAAGTTTTGAATTGAAATGTAGTAATTTACTTTTTGTTGTTGTTTTTTTTTTTTTTGAGGGCGGTGGCATCACTGCTCTCCGGTGGTGGGCGTAGGAGGCCCAGCCCCACTGCTGGAATTGAACCTCCATCCCAGTGGTCCGCAGTCCCGAGCACAACCACTACGCCTCCAGGGCTCAGCCCAATTTTACTTTTTTTTTTTTTTTGGGGGCTTCACTGCTCTCCGGCGTTGGGGGTAGGAAGCCCATCCCCACTGCTGGAACTGAACCTCCATCCCAGTGGGCCGCAGCCCTGCGCACAACCACTATGCCACTGGGGCTCAGCCCCAATTTTACTTTTTAATTAAGGAAATTAAAATGTAAAATATAAGTAGAATATAAAAATTTTTTTGGGGGGAGGTAAGCATGCCCCTCCAATGTTTTAGTTCTTTGTAAAGCAAGTTAACTCAGATAGTTTGAGAGGTAGTCTAACAAGACTTTGAAGGGTACTTGAATTTGCATGATTCTTTCAATCTTAATATTTCCTAAAACATTATATTTCCCTACAGCTTGCTATGGCATTGTTCAAGTTCCTACTGGACCATGGTTTTGCAGGAAATGTGAATCTCAGGAGAGAGCAGCCAGAGTGGTAAGGATTGTTTGTCAGAAATACTGAGATGCTTCTTGAATACCTTAGGATGCTTGTATATGTGTTACAGTTGGAAGAGTTAACAGGCTTTTATTCAGACACTAAGAGAGAATTTGTGCCAAATAATGACTTAACAATTTTAAATAGATTTTATTAATCTGAACAGCAAATTAAACTACCTAAGTGTGATGTATGTGGATGAATATTTTGTGAAGAATGAAAGTACAAAATCAAGTTGGGGCTTTACTGATTGTTTATGAAGAATTAGGAAAGCTTGAAATAGCTATGAAGGTTAATTTGATGAACCATAGTTAAAATATAATGGCAGTGCCGCTAAAGGAAAGTTTATGGATAATTCTGCTAAATTCTGTTTAATCTGAAAAAAAGAATTTTATTGTCTGCCGTACATCTGCTCATGGACAAGGGACATAACAATCCTTCCTTTTCTTTGGCTAGCTACCGTCTCTCTGACCACTTTTATAAAGTTGTAAGAGGGAAATCGCTTTTTTGTGGCCAAAAGTATTTGGCATAGTAGTATGGCAATATCAGGGAGAAATAAGATTTAATCTTCATTAGACGTACCAAAAGTATTATACCTTAAAATGTGGTATTTTATTCCTTTTAGTGTTGACTAGAAATGTTGACAGGTCAAAATCATTTCAACTTCTTTAGGTGGATAGCAAAAACAGAAGTGTTTATTCTCAGTCAGCAGCAATAGTGACTATGGGATTGTGTGTCTCAGAGCACTATTCTGTTGATGGGCGTTTTTTCTGTTTGAGTGCACTGTGGTGAAATTACTGTTCTACCATTCAGATCATGAGAATTAGCAAAGGTAGAAGGGAATCTAAGATTTGTCCTGATTTGGAGTATTGTATATGTCTTATTTTTTTTCTGTACACCCTTCTTCCATGGCATCCCTTTGGGCTTGAATCACGTGCTAGTTTGGGGTGGATGACTCACCAAGCAAAGGAAGCCATGCTTTCATTTATCAGTTAAGTGCCATGAAGGGAAACTATTCCAGGGAGTGTTAACCACAGATTCAAGCCATAGTAAAAAATAAAATAAGGGGATGGGTTTAGGAAAAAAATAAAATAAAATAAAGCATATACATTGTTAATGGAAAGTGATGGAAAGCTTTTTTTGCCTCAAGCGCCACTTGTTGACTTGTTTTGTTCCTTTATACATTTGGTCAAGATGTCAAGGTGCATTAGGTAGTTAATTTTCAAGGTACATTAGGGTACTCGTTTCAACTATAAACAAAAACTTACTCCAAAGGAATAAAGGACAATTTATTGTAAGGAGGCAGCAGTCACAAACTCCAAAATAGAAATTTAATTGGCATCTCAAACAAGGAATTGGCTTTTTTGGTGTACTTGCTTCCTTTTGTTTCTTCAGCTTTTCTTTTTTCTTTTTTTCTTTCCTTCTTATTGTATGCTATTTCAACGATCAGTTCCTAACTTTGAGTGCCAGAAAATGGCCCTGGTAGTGCAGTGGGTGAATCATTGGGCTGCTAAACACACATGGACCATTTGAACCCAGTAGACACTCCATGGGAGAAAGGTGAGGTGGTCTGCTTCTGTAAACATTTATAATCGCAGAAACCACAGGAGCAGCTCCTTTGTCCTCTAGGGTTGTAAGAATCAAGGAATCAGCAACAGATTATGAGATAAGGTAGTCTGTTATTCTCCTTTTATGCGTATAGGGCATGATTGTTTTTGACTGTCTATGTGGAGTGTAGGTTATGTTTCACTCACTCATTCACTCCCATAGAGTTCAGTCTGACTCATAATGACTCTAGGAGAGGGCAGAGCTGTCTCTGGATTTCTGAGGGTATACATTTTTACTGGAGCAGGTCTTTCTTACAGGTCCACTAGTGGCTTTGAACTTCTGATATCATTGTTAGCTGCCCACTATGCCATCAAGTACTCCCACAGGTATGACTAGAACTTGGATTTGTCTTGAATACAGAGGCAAGACTCTTAATTGCCTTGCTATGACTGCTTTCTGTCATGAAAGATGGTCATAGCTTATGATACTTTCTGTGTCCTGCTTTAAGAGAGATGACAGAGGGCTGAAATCTCAGAAGCTCCTTTTCCTTGGAGGAGAAAACCCCCTTAGTTTGGCTTGGCTAAGGTGTCCACCCCACCTGTGGGCCAATTCCTTACGTCATGGCATTCAGAAACTCAAAAAAGCGAACTGTCTGCCATCTATTTGATTTGGACTCATCACGACCCTGTTGGACAGGCCAGAACTGCCCCTGTGAGTTTCCGAGAGTATTTATTGCTAGTTCAGAGCCTTTTCCTTTATTGATGTTAGGTTAGCAGCCCCTATCTTGAAACCAAGTCTCCCATGGCCAGGCACAAGGGGTGAAGTTATTCAAATAAAGTTACGGAGAGTTCTGTGAACTGAGGATAGCACTTCTCAGGGGAGTGGCAGTTGATTGTATATTGGAAAAAAAATAATGAAAGTTGATTAGATTTCAAAGGATGCTCTTTATATATGAGGAGCTTCAAAAAGTTTGTAGAAAAGGGAGCTAAAGAATAATAAAAAAAATTTTTTTTGAAAATGGAAAATTTATCCTTAACTCCTTGAAGCTTTGTTCAATCAGAAGAAAGATGTATTTTTTTTGGGGGGCATCACTGCTCTCTGGTGGTGGGAGTAGGAGGCCCAGCCCCACTGCTGGAATTGAACCTCCCGTGCACAACCAAAACGATGTATTTTATTTAATGTGAATTTAAATTTTTCCTGCAATTTTTGGTTAGAATGGTTAGGAGTTAAAACATTCTTTTTTTTTTTTTTTAAAAACATTCTTAAGCACCATAGACTGAAGTGACTTATTTAAAATCTCATCTACTAGTATCATTTTTATCATACGGAAAGAATATATGTTAAGATTCTGAATATTAGCCGTTGAGAATGGATTGTGCAAAATTAAGTGGTCAAAAGCCCATTACGAATTGGGGTTACTATTAAGACATTTTTACTTTAGCTTTAATTGAAAGATTACTGTTTTCTTTTAGGAACTGAACCTTATCTTATTTAGCCCCCCTACTGCACAGCCTCCTTTTTGCTCAATCTTTTTTTTTTTTTGTGCCTCTGGTGGTCGTGGGAGCCACTCAGTGCTGCTCCTGAGAGCCACTGCTGGATTTGAACCGCCAAGCTCGCGGGCCTCAGTTCCACACTCAACAACTTAACGCCACTGGAGCTCAGCCCTCAGCCTCCTTTTTGGATGAACATGTGGGGATTTTTATTTTCTTTGTATTTTTCAAAATTTTACTATTATGTTTTTAAAGTAATCCAAGTAAGTTAAGGAAAAACCATGCCCACGACTTCTACACAACCTTAGAATGGTGAGGCTTCAATACTTACCTGGCAGGGGAAATACCGTGATCATGTAGGTGGTTTTTCCAGGACAAGGCTTATCCAATGCACTCCGGATGTGCTGACCCCTGTGATTTCCCCAAATGTGGAAAACTCGACTGCATAGTTTGTGGTTGCGGGGGGCTGTGTTTGTGCTCTTCCCTTTATTTTTATTTTATTTCTTCTTCTTCTTCTTTCTTCTTTCTTCTTCTTTCTTCTTCTTTCTTGAATGGAACCTCCATCCCAGTGGGCCGCAGTCCCGCGCACAACCACTACGCCACCGGGGCTCAGCCCCCCTATTTTTTTTTTTGTGGGCATCACTGCCTCTGGTGGTTGTGGGCGCTACCCAGCTGCTGCTGGATTTGAACCGCCAAGCCCGCATGCCGCAGTTCCGCACTCAACCACTTACGCCACCGGGTCTCAGTCGGCCCTTCCCTTTATTTAAAAAAAAAAAAAAAAAAAAGTGAGGCCTCAGGCTGAGCCCCGGTGGCGTAGTGGTTGTGTGCGGGACTATGGCCCACTGGGTTGGTGGTTCAAATCCAGCAGCAGCTCTGCAGGAACAAGGCTGGGCCTCCTGTTCCCACCAGTGGGCAGTGATGCCCACAAAAAAGCCCAAACAAACAAAAGAATCTGCGACCTCCAATTCCAATCCCTTTTCTTTTTTCTTTTTTGTTTTTTTTTGGGGGGTGGGGGGGCATCACTGCCCTCTGGTGGTGGGAGTAGGAGGCCCAGCCTGTGCTCCTATGGAGCTGGAATCGAACCTCCATCCCAGTGGGACGCAGTCCCATGCACAACCACTACGCCACCGGGGCTCAGCCCTTGAAATTTAATTTATTATACATTTGATTATTGTATTTCTGAATCATATAGAACATATAATGAATATCTGTGCATTCCTCATCCCTAAATAGCAATTGTCAATTTTTCATAGTTGGCTCATACCTTTTTTTTTCCTGCTTATTTGAATAATGCACTTAATAATTTCAGTTGAATTTCTTTGTGCATTCTTCCTAGTCTTAGTCAACTCTTAATCAGTTTAGTGTTTGCATGCTCCATCTGTGTTGTAATGGTTATCTATATATGTATGTATACAAATGTATATATAGAACAGTACCATGTAGGAGAGAAAAAAATAACAATACCATGTAGTACTTTGCTTTGTAGAAATGGTATCATCTGGATGTGTACTGTCCTGCAATTTGGGGTCTAGCAACATTAATACATAGGAATTCAGTTAAGTTTTCTTTTTTTTAGTATTGTGCTTCCTGAATATGTCACAATTTCCATCTTTGGGTTGTTTTTTTAATTTTTCACTATTACAGATTGTGTCATAAAGAGCATCCTTGTAAATGAAATAGCATCCTTGTAAATGAAATAGTTTTCTTTTTTAAAAATGCAGTCGGGAAATCTGTCATTGGTAGATGTAATTTGTTTACATTTATAGTAGTGACTAATAACATTCAACTTTCTTAAAAATAAAACCTGCTTTTTTATCATGGTTTTGTATTTTCCTGCTCTCCCCACTCTTTTCTATTTGTTTTAGAGCGATTGAGGCTTTTTTTTTCTTTTAATTTCTCTGCTGGTAAGTGGAGGTTGTATTTTTTTTCTTGTAGTGATTGTCCCTAAATTTTTAATGCTTATGCTGTATATTTTTCTTAATCCAGTATCTACTCCTCCTGAACAGTCAGAACAGAAATTACTGTATTGTCTCTGAGCTCTTTCCCTTGGAAAGTCTGTGTGTCATTGTTTGTATTTTAGTTTCCCCTTATTTTTTGTCTCCCAAATTTGTTAGGGTTATTTTTTTTTGTATATTATAGTTTGGACTTAAATATTACTGATGTTTTTGCTCACTGCAACTCTTAATTACCTAGCTTTTACATTTTTCACTCTCTTTGTAGTGGTAGTTTTTTTTTTGTTTTGTTTTGGCATCACTGCTCTCCGGTGGTGGGAGTAGGAGGCCTAGCCCCACTGCTGGAATTGAACCTCCGTCCCAGTGGGCCGCAGTCCCACGCACAACCACTACGCCACCGGGGCTCAGCCTAGTTTTTTTTTTTTGTTGTTTGTTTGTTTGTTTTTTGTTTTTTTGGGGGGCATCGCTGCTCTCCGGTGGTTGGAGTAGGAGGCCCAGCCCCACTGCTGGAATTGAACCTCCGTCCCAGTGGGCCGCAGTCACCGCGCACAACTACTATGCCACCAGGGCTCAACCTGGTAGTTTTTTTCTGTTGTGGTTACTAAGCTGCATTATTTTATACCCCCTTGTGTGATAGTTGCTTACAGAATTTTGAGTTAATAGTTGCTTGCTTTCTTTCTTTCTTTAAATTTTTATTTATTTTTTAGTTATTTTCTTGTAGCCATCGATTTTATTCAAGTCTGTCTCATGGTAACTATTGCTAATAGTAAATTTGTTCTTAGTTTATTGTGCCTGTGCCTTGGCCTACTTTTTTCTTTTTTTTTTTTTGGCATCACTGCCTCTGGTGGTCGTGGGCGCTACCCAGAGCCACCGCTGGATTTGAACCGCCAAGCCCGTGGGCTGCAGTTCTGCACTCAACCACTTAAGCCACCAGGAAAGGACTCTGTCATCAGTTTTGGCTATTTGTTAATTCAGTGTTTTCAATATTTTTTTTGGGTGGGGGCATCACTGCCCTCAGGGTGGTGGGAGTAGGAGGCCCAGCTTTTACTCCGTGGAGCTGGAATTGAACCTCCATCCCAGTGGGCCGCAGTCCCGCGCCCAACCACTACGCCACCGGGGCTCAGCTCTCAGTGTTTTTAAATATTGTTACTCTTCCTATGATTTCTTCTCTTGGCACTGTTAATCACGTGTTAGGAATATACATTTCATTCTTAATGTCTTTCAATTTTTCATTCATCTTTCTCATATCTGTGTTGTGGATAATCTCTTTAGCCCTTTCCTCAAATTTATTCTTACTGTTATCTCCTGCATGAACTGTTTTCCAAATATCCACCTATAGACTTTCTTTTTTTGAATTGCCTGATATATATTTTTCTTTTTTAAATAATTTTATTGAGGGCTCTTACAGCTCTTAATATCATTCAATACATCATTTATATCAAGCATATTTATACACATGTTGCCATACTCATTTCCAAATATTTTCTACTTGAGCCCTTGGTATAAGCTCTTCTGTCCCCCTCCCTTTTTTTTATGAATCATTTTATTGGGTACTCAGACATCTCCTCTCAAGATCCATACATACATCAGTTGTATGCAGGTCACATTTGCACACTTGTTACCATCATCACTCTCAAAACATTCTCCCTTCACTTAGAACTCCAGTACCAGCTCCCCATATTTCCCTTCCCCCTCCCCTATGAACCTTTAATAATTTACAAATTGTTAGTAATTTATCATATCTTACACTGTTCAATGTCTCCCTTGACTCATCTCCCTGTTGTCCATGCACCAGGAGATATATATATATATATATATATATATATATATATATATATATATTTTTTTTTAAATAGTTGCATGGCTGAGCCCCGGTGGTTTAAGTGATTGAGTGCGGGACTGCTATAGTTTCCTTAAGGATTATATTGCTCTATTTATATATTTGAATATTTAAAACATAGCTATTTTAAAGCATCTCAGATTTTAAAAGTCTCCCTTTTGCTAGCTGACGCTAGTAATACAGACTTTATATGCTTTATAAATTTTGATTGTGAATTACCGTAATCTTTAGGAATTGTTCTCTTCCTAGGGATTCCTATTCAAGTTTGGCTGCTAGTTTGATTTACAGTGGTTTTTACAGATTAGGAGGAAGTTGATGTGGGTGTGTTGGGCTGCTAGTCACAAGGGCAACAGTGTGAATCCCCCAGCTGAAAGATGAGGCTTTCTGCTTCCATAGAGAGAAATAGTCTTGCCAATTATTCTGCCTATAGGTTCCTTGTGAGCCAGAATCAACTCCTTACCAGTGATTTTGGGTTTTGTGTTTTTAGTTTAAAAGGAATTCAGGCAGACATTTTAGAGTTGTTATGACAGCTCTTTGAAGTAATTAGGGTAAAGCTTTTCCTGTCTGCCTTTTATATTATCCTTAGTACTTGGTTTTCATTTGTAAGGTGGCCCCATGATCACATCGTGGCAGCTGGAATGGCAGTCATTATGATTAAGTTTCAGACTGAGAGGAAAGTTCAAAGGTGATTCTTCAAGTTGAACTGCCCTCTTTAAGCGAGTTTTCCTAGAAGCCCAACTTGAAAACTTAATTCTACTCTCTAAATTGGTAGGAAGTCTGTAAAATGCAGTCTTAAAAGTTGAGTCCATTGATAAACTCTCAATAAAGTTGGAGTTTTCCTAGTAAGGAAGAAGGGAAGTGGATTTGGTGTTGGTATCCAGCAGACTTTTCCAAAGGTTGCTTAATGGGGCTCATTGTTCCTAACCAGTTTTTAATTGTGTTTCTTAGGGCTTTTTTTTTTTTTTTTTTAGTTTTTTAGGCATCATTGCCCTCTGGTGATGGGAGTAGGAAGCCAGCCTTTGCTCCTGTGAGCTGGAATTGGACCTCCATCACATGAGCCGCAGTCCCACACACAACCACTACGCTACCAGAGCTCAGCCTATTAGGGAGGGCTTTTTTTTTTGGGGGGGGGGGGCATCACTGCTCTCCGGCGGTGGGAGTAGGACGCCCAGCCCCACTGCTGGAATTGAACCTTCGTCCCAGTGGGCCGCAGTCCCGCGCACAACCACTACGCCACTGGGGCTCAGTAGGGCTTTTTTTTGAGGGGGGCATCACTACCCTCTGGTGGTTGTGGTTGCTACCCAGCCTTGCTCCCAGAGAGCTGCTGCTGGATTTGAACTGCCAAGCCCAATGGGCAGCAGTCCTGCACTCAACCACTGTACCACTGGGGCTCAGCCAGGGTTTTTTAAGTAATGTATTTTGGACCCCCTCAACACATGCTTGAGGTTCCTGTTTTTTTCTTCATTATGGCTTACAGTTTATAAATACCCAAAGCTGGTTATCTCACCTTTTTGTCAACTTCTTTGGTCTTAATGGACTGTTTGTTTTCTAGATTTATGCTCAGTATACTGAAGGAGGACCTTACTAGCTTCTTTCCTTACACAGGGAGCATCTGCAACTTAGTGCTATTCTGGTCATCTTCTTAGGGGCCATCCAGTTGGCTCCATCCCATGAGATCCGGAGCTCAATAGAGCAAAGCACTGTGGTTTTGCGCCATCACAATTGTTCACATCCCTGAGTTCATTGATGCAGTCAGTCGGTCTAGTTGGGGGCTTCCCTCATTTTTGCTGCCTTTCCACTTTACTAGCATGTCCTTATACTGGTGTTAGAGTCAACCCAATTCTAGAGCAGTGTTTTCCAGAGGGGGTGGAAAGCCTCCCGACAGCAGAACAATCGCCCAGGGGGACTGCAAAAGCATATACCCACACTTTATTGTATGGGAGATTGGGGCCACATACTGTCAATTTTTTTTTTCTGGAAAGGGAATGGTAGGCCAAATAAGTTTGGAAACGTTCTGGTGTATATAGCTTCTGATAACTTTGTGGTCAACTTTTAGGTTCTTTTTTTAAATCATTTTATTGGGGGTTCATACAACTCCCATCACGATCAATACATACGTTAATTGTAGACCACATTTGCCCAGTTGTTGCCATCATCACTCTTAAAACAGCCTCCCTCCACGTAGGCCCCCAGTACTAGCTCCCCATATATCCCCTTCCTCCCCACTCCCCTCCCCACTCCCCCTTAATAATTTACAAATTGTTAATACATTTTATATTGTACACTGCCCAACGTATCCCTTCACTCACTTCCCTCTTGTCTGTACCCCAGAAAGGAGGTTATATGTAGACCCCTGGAATTGTTTCCCCCTTTCTATTCTACTATCCCTCCACCCTCCCAACTTTGAGGTTCTTTTAAAATTTTTTGCCACCCAGAGATTTTATCTTTACTGTCTTAGATATCGAGTGGTCCTGTAACAGAAATACCAAAAATTTGATTTTTTGGTGTTTAGGAGGCTAGAAGTCTGAATTCAGAGTGCCAACTAGGAGAAAGCTTTCTTTCTCTCTCAACATCTAGGGCCTAGCAACCCTTGGAGCGCCCCATGTGTCCTGGCATCAGCCTTCCCCTGCCTCAGCTCTGTGTTCTTAGGGTCTTTCCCTGTCCTCTAGCATGGAAGGTGGTTCAGCTCCTAGGGAAACTCCTGCCATATGTTATCAGGGCTGTGATCCGAGTAAGGGAGCTACAGCTCACCCTTCTCTCCTAACACCTGACTGGCTGATCACATCTTGGGAGACTGACTGCTTCATGTCACTCACTGCCAAGTGACTGACAATCATGGTCCAGCCAAGTAGACACATTTTGGGGGGAGTTTATGATACCTGCATTATTCAAAATTGTTTTAAAACTCGTTTAACATTAAAAAATTACCTATTTGGTTTTTTTTGGGTTTTTTTTTTTTTTTTAATTTGTTTTTAGGGTTTTTGTTTTTGGCTTTAGTTTTCCCCTGCCCCTTTCCTTCCTTCCTTTGTGTTTCGTTTTTTTTAATTCGTAGCTCTTTCTGCCTGAGTCATCACCGCCAAAGCGCCATGGGCGCGCGGCGAGGCTTCCGGGAAGCGAAGTCAGTATTCTGAAAATCCTTTCTCCTGCCTTTTCCCAGCGTCCGGCCGCAATTCCTCTGGGCAGGAAGCCCGGAGTCCAGCCTGGAGGCGGCGTTCCCCAGGAAAGCAGTGTAGCATAGAAGCAGGGGGGATGGCTCCTGGCTCTGCCTGCTGCCAATGCTGGCTGGTCGGGGCGCAGGTCAACATGGAAGCCAAGCCCAGTTAGAGAGAGTGGATGTGC
>PVJH01012702.1:12796-63241 GCA_004026705.1 Nesogale talazaci
GGAGTTTTTTCCCTATTTGTTTTTTTAAAAAAATTATTGGGGGCTTGTACACTTATCACCATACATACATACATACATATATTGTGTCAAGCACCTTCGTACTCCTGCTGCCATCATTCTCAAAGTATTTGCTTTCTACTTGAGCCCTTGACATCAACTCATCTTTTCCCTTCCCTCCCTCCCTCCTCCCTCGTGAACCCTTGATAATTTATAAGTTATTATTCTTTTGTCATATTTTACACTGCCTAACATCTTCTATTTGATTTATTTTTTTGGTCTGTATATGTTGAGTAGAATGTCTTCAAGCGGAAAGATTTGCAACTATCTTTAAGTTAGTGCTGACTCACACTGCCTAATATTCAGCCTTGCCATTATCACTATAAATTCTAGAGGCTTTTAAAGAGATATGGTAATTTTTTTTTTTTTTAAGGCATCACTGCCCTCAGGTGGTGAGAGGAGGAGGCCCAGCCTTTGCTCCTGGGAGCCGGAATTGAACCTCCATCCCAGTGGGCCGCAGTCCCGCGCACAACCACTACGCCACCGGGGCTTAGCCCGGTAATTTTTAAAAGTTAGCCCACTTGGTGCTTTTCACCTTTGACAACAGATAGCAAATAGCCAATTTCTTTTGATATTTGAAGAAATGGCATGGAGGGCACATCCGATCTCCAACTTCAGTAGAGAGAAGTAGAGTCCAAGTCTACAATAACCCCAGGCTGATAGCCTCCAGGCAGCATAGTCAGGCTCCTTGTCTCCATCCCTCTACTTCTGTCACCTGCCATTGCTCCCATGGCCCTGTACTTCTTGGCTGGGCTTGCACACAATTCACAGACAATGCATCTAATAGTGGAGATTTATTAGGGAAGTTAACTTGTTATCACAAGCCAGGATCATGAAATGTTAAGGATGCAACAGCCTTTGGTCCACAACAACCCCTCTCCTCAACCAGCAGTCAGGTCTTGCTCTGGCTCTCAGCTCCTCAGTGACATAGTCCCTGCCTTCCATCTTTTGGTCTCAGTGCTGTGGCTCCTCTGCCCTGTCTCATGGTTTCTGTGCCTCAGCCTCTATTGCCTGAGCTGATTCAGTCAAGGATCTTGTATGTACTCCTCTGGTGACTTTTCTTTCTTACCGCTCCTGCTATTTTCCGAGAGCTCTCGTACTCAGAAGAATCACAAATCTTGACCCCTCTCCAAATTAGAGCCTTCTGTAACTTATTGGCAGGATCTCACCCATTCATTTGAGGGGTGTCATAGAGCAATGGATAAAAAAGGAGCATAATTAGTTTCAGTCCACCACACCTCCCAAATAGATTCTTCCTGGCTGCACACATGCGTCATTTCCTAATAGTTTTTCCTAAGAGTTTATCTATCAGCTTCCAACTTCTAATTTTTTGGGGGGCGAGCATCACTGCCCTTAGGTGGTGGGAGTAGGAGGCCCAGCCTTTGCTCCTTGGAGCTGGAATCGAACCTCCATCCCAGTGGGCCGCAGTCTCGTGCACAACCACTACGCCACCGGGGCTCAGCCCTCTAACTTACAAAATTTTATAGTTTATCTTCCTTTATGCTTTTTTTAGGTAGAGTTACCTGTACCACATATTGAATATGTGATGATGATACTATAGAGAACAAATCTTCGAGGAAACAGTTTTTTTTTTTTACTGATAATGTTTCTTTGATATATAACATGCAAAAGATTATCAAACATGTCTATAGAAGTCCTTGGATTTATATGTAATCATCTCAATAGTAGTTTGCACAAGTTCCACTGCAAATGACATCAAGTAATTAAGAAAACACAATTCCAGTATTTGGAATGATGAACCATATTTTAGCTGAACTTGCAGAGGGTTTGCTCACATTGAGATGTGGGGGTGGGAGAAGGTTACTTTTGATCTGTGGGTGAGTACTTACCTTTAGATAAAAATAAAGCTGTTGGGCTGAGCCCCGATGGCGTAGTGGTTGTGCATGGGACTGCGGCCCCCTGGGTTGGAGGTTCAAATCCAGCAGCAAGGCTGGGCCTCCTACTCCCACCACCAGAGGGCAGTGATGCCCCCAAAAGCCCCCCCACCCCCCCAAAAAATAAAGCTGTTGAACATGCTTTTGAGTAAAGTTTCTTTGTTTTTCCTTGATGTCTAAATTTCTTTCCTCTGATACTTGAAATGGAAGAAGTAAAGGAGGACGTGATAGTGGAGATATACTAGACATCTTATTCAAACTATTTAGACCAATGATTGCCTTTTTGGGTAGAAGTATAACAGTTCAGGGCTTGGATTTAAAGTGGTGCTTTTGGAATTCTTAGAGTTATAAGTTGTAATTAGTTGTTTTGTAGTGGAGGAATTGATGTATTGGTCTAGTTTTCACTAGTATTTGTCTAATTGAAGCATTTACAAATGGAAGAGGAACTAGAATTTTATTCCTTTTCTCTTAATTTATCTACACACGATGTTGGGGATTCAAAGAATCAAAAGTTTTAGCTTGTCATTTTGTGTAAAAATTTGGGAGAAAGCGGGGTTATATATTTAGTAACTGCTGGTATTTAAGTTAATTTATAACCTTGCCCTCCTTTTTTGTATAATGACCTGTTGTATCGTTTGCATTCTCACTAAGTAAGCTATCAAGTGGTCAGTTAGGTTTTCTGGCAGTGCCACCATTATTTTCAAACTTTTCAGATTTTGAGATGGCTCAGGATATTGAAAGGTGGATATAAAAAAAAAATCAAGATACGGAAGTTGACTTATCTGAGATTCTTTAAAAGTTTTCTATTTCTGGCTTGTGTTCAAGTCTATCTTTTTCAAAATAGCTGAACACAAAGTTATCAATTGCTTTTTCATTTTTTGATAAATTACTTTGATCTTTCAAATTTTCTCCCATTTTGAGCCTTGGTGATGTAGTGGTTACACATAGGGCTGTAATCCTAAAGGTTGGCATTTCAAAACCACCGCTGCTCCTAGGGAAAGACAGGTTTTCCATTCCCGTAAGTAACTAGTGTCAGACTCAGAGGGGCAGTTCTCCCCCAGAGGATGGCTTTCTCCTGAGGGCTTGCTCTGAGTCCGCATCGTTTCGATGGCAGCCATCAAGTGGTCTGGGTTAGTTTCTGGATGGTTATAATGAAATCGACAGTTGCTATAGCATCCAAGTCCTAGACACTGACCGTTTGTGTCTTTCAGCAACGCTTGCATAGAGATCCAGGTTTCTTTGTTGTTTGATTTTACTTTTTTCTTTTTTTGTTTTTTTTGTGCTTCACTGCCACTATGGTGGGAGTAGTAGGGCCAGCCTTGCTCCTGGAGAGTGCTGCTGGATTTAAATTGCCAACTCTGTGGGCTGCAGTCCCGCACTCAACCACTATGCCACCAGGGCTCAGCCCCCCACAAAATTTCTTTTAAAAATCATTTTATTGGGAGCTTATACAACTCTTACTACAATCCATACATAGATATATCTATTGTGTCAAGCACATTTGTACATTTGTTGCCATCATTTTCAGAACGTTTGCTTTCTACTTGAACCCTTGGTATTAGCTCATTTTTCACCTCCCTCCTTCCCTCATGAATTCTTGATAGTTTATAAATTGTTATTTTTTCAGATCTTATACTATCCAATGTCTCCCTTCATCCACTTTTCTGTTATCCGTCCCAGGGAGAGGTTATATGTAGATCATTGTGATCGTAGATCATTGTGATAGGTTTCCTCTTTCTCCCCCACCTTCCCCTGCCTCTCCTGGTATCACTACTCTTATTGGTCCTAAGGGATTTTTTGTTTTGTTTTGTGGGCATCACTGCCCTCTGGTGGTCACGGGCGCTACCCAGCGCTGCTCCTGAGAACCACCACTGGATTTGAACCGCCAAGCCCGCAGGCCACAGCCCCACACTCAACCACTTAGACCTCCAGGGCTCAGCCCAGTCCTGAGGGATTTATCTGCTCTGAATTCCCTGTGTTTTCAATACTGTTCTGTACTAGATTTTAAAGTAGAATTGGGATCATGATAGTGGGAGGAAGCTTTAAAGAACTAGAGGAAAGTTGTATGTTTCATCGGTGCTATACTGTACCCTGACTGACTCCTCTCCTCCCCCCGATCCTTCTGTAAGGTGATGTCCAGTTGCTTGCAGGTTGGCTCTGGGCCTCCACGCCGCACTTTCTCTCATTTACAATGATAAGATTTTTTGTTCTTTGGTGCCTGATACCAAATCCTATTGACACCACGTGATTACACAGCCTGATGTGCTTCCTCCATGTGTTCTTTGTTGCTTCTGAGCTAGATGTTCGCTTGTTTATTTTCAAGACTTTAAGACCTCAAACTCTGTATCTTTTGATAGCCAGGCACCATCAACTTTCTTCACCACACTTGCTTATGTACCCACTTTGTCTTAAGTGATCATGGCAGGAAGGTGAATGGCATGGAATGCCATGTTAATAGAACAAAATGTCCTTGCATTAAGGGAGTACTTGAGTAGAGGCCCAATGTCCATGTGCTACCTTAATACTAAACCTATAAATACATGTACATAGATTTATTTCTCCATTGCCATATATAAATATATTTATACATATGCACATGCTTGTATTTAGACCTCTATAAATGCCTTTTGCCTCCTAGTTCTTTCCTCTGTTTCCTTTTACTGTCTTCTTGTCCCACTATCATGTTCAGCCTTCATTTGGGTTTCAGTAACTCCTCTTGGTTTCATGGCCCTTGATCAAGCCCTACCAGACCTCCCACACCCTCCTTGCCATCAATTTTAGATATCCAGGTTTAAGAAATTCTTTTGTTAATTTAACATCAGGTACTTGTAATAGGTAGTATCAGGAAATCTTCTCCCTTGAAAATCAGATATATTTCTTCCTTTTTGATAGATCTGTGAAGTATTCTCATTTTTTTTTTGCTTTTGAATCCCAGAATCAAATCTTGTCTCTAGTTGTATTGACTGTATGAATCCATTACTAGTATGTTTGTTTCCTCCTCTTCATTCTGTGGAGTTTAAGACTTCACCTCATGTCTTTTTCTCTGCGTGTTGATTTCATTCTTTCATACTACAGACTCTCTACTCATGAGACTGGAACCATGACCCCTGGAATCTTTTGGCTCTCCTCTTCCCAGCCCCTTCTACCAGAAGGGAGCTCTGTTGCAGAATCCTCGTGAAAGACTCTGATTGGCTTGTCTTGGATCATGTGCCCGTCCGTGTGGCTGGAGATTGGGCAGGGTACTATGAATGGCAACCTTCACTAGAACTACGTAGTTGGAGCCAGGGGTAAGGGCAGTTTCCCTAATGCCAGGGGTGCTGTGGGTCTTGTTTGCAGAAGGGGGAGTTAATTAAGCAGATAACAATAGATGTCTACCAAACTTTACTGGCTTTTAATATTCAGTTAAAATTTTTTTTATGGTTCAAATATAGGCCCTTTGTTGTAGGTTGTCTAACATTGTTTGTTAAAAATCCTTAAACTTTAAGTAAATACATGAATATTATAAACTTCTAGTCATTCATGCTCAAAACAATTACATTTCTCTCGTGAGTTCTGTAGTCTATTGCTATTGTTGTGTTAATTTAAAATTGTCAAACTCCAAATTTTCTGTACAGTTTTCATTGTATCTGACCCACTTTGAACATTTAAAACTGAATAGTGTATCTTTCTTACAGTTTTTAGGACTTAAGAGAAACTTGCTTCTAGTTCTTTCTTTTTTTTTTTTTTTGTTTTTTAGGTATCACTGCCCTGGTGGTGGGAGTAGGAGGCCCAGCCTTTGCTCCTGGGAGCCGGAATTGAACCTCCATCCCAGTGGGCCGCAGTCCCGCCCACAACCACTACACCACCGGGGCTCAGCCTGCTTCTGGTTCTTTCAACTTTGATTTTTGGATGCTTTTTAAGAGGTCCTTCAATGGCTGAGCCCAGGTGGCGTAGTGGTTGGTGGTTGTGCGCAGGACTGCAGCCCACTGGGATGGAGGTTCAATTCCAGCAGCGGCTCCACAGGAGCAAACACTGGGCCTCCTACTTCCACCACCAGAGGGCGGTGATGCCCAAAAACAAAATGGACACAAGCTTTAGTCCTCCATGTAAAATAGTCACTTTTGGGCTGAGCCCCGGTGGCATAGTGGTTGAGTGCGGGACTGTGGTCCATTGGCTTGGCGGTTCAAATCCAGCAGCAGCAAGACTGGGCCTCACACTCCCACCAGAGGACAGTGATGTCTAAAAAAAAAAAAAGGTCCTTCAAAATTTTAAGTTATACCTGGATTTTGTTCTTGTTTACTTCACCTAGTTTATGCATGCCATGAATGCTTTTGTAATCATTAATATGACTTAAAGGAAATTTTGAACTTTCAAATTGTTTTCAGTTGATTTTTAGATATTTCCATTTTAGTATCTTAGTCATTTTAAATTTCAGTACAGCTAGCCTATGTTTTTGTAGATTATTAGAACAGTTTAAGTTTGTTTTTTTTTTTTTGGAGGGGGGGACATCACTGCTCTTCGGTGGTGAGAGTAGGAGGCCCAGCCCCACTGCTGGAATTGAATTGCGTTCCAGTGGGCCGCAGTCCCGTGCACAACCACTATGCCACCGGGGTTCAGCCCTCAACAGTTTAAGTTTTATAAGAGGATATTTTACATGGTTCAAAACTTAAAAGTTTATACAGTGAATTTTTTCTCTCAGAAATTCTCATTTGGTCAGTTTTGTCTCTCAGTTCCCCATTTTTATTAATTTTAAGTTTTTTTTACACTGTACAAAATTATAGTATATAGACTTATGGAGACATTTGTTTTTCTTCCCGTTCTACAAAAAAGGAACATGCTATGTACAAACTTGCAATATATTTCTCTCATCATTATACTACTTTCCATTTCAGTATAGCTTTCTTCTCTAATTTGAGATTATTTCTTACAAAACAAATATGAATGTTTATTTTCCAAGTTTTTGAATGTTAATCAGTTTTTGGTACACAAAAAAATTAAGCTCCACAATATTTTCAATGGAAGTATTTTAAATCAGGCTGAGCTCCGGAGGCGTAGTGGTTGTGCGCGGGACTGCGGCCCACGGGATGGAGGTTCAATTCCAGCTCCATGGAGCAAACGCTGGGCCTCCTACTCCCACCACCTGAGGGCAGTGATGCCCAGAAAAAAAAAAGTATTTTAAATCACACAGCATTAAAGCTAATCTCTAGTTGAGCAGATTGAAACCACCCGCTGGTTCCATGGAAGAAAGATGAGACTTTTTTCCCAGGAAAGAGTCTTGGAAATCCACAGGGGCAATTCTACTCTGCCCTGTAGGGTCACCATGACTCAGAATGGACTCAATGGCAATGAGTTTTTATTTGTTTGTATATTGCTCTATAACTGAGCAGAAACGAACAGTTGCCATACCAGAATGGAGCAACTGGATTCTTTTTGGTTTTGCTTTTTTGTTTTTGTGGGCCTCACTGCCCTCTGTTGGACGTGGGAGCCACCCAGTGCCGCTCCTGAGAGCCGCTGCTGGATTTGAACCGCCAAGCCCGCGGACCACAGCCCCGCACCCAACTACTTACGCCACCAGGGCTCAGCCCGCAATGGATTTAAAAAAAAAAATCATTTTATTGGGGGCTCGTACAACTCTGACTTATCACAGTCCACACATACATCCATTTTGTCAAGCACACTCATCGTTCTCAAAACACTTGCTTTCTACTTGAGCCCCTGGTTTCTGTTCATTTGCCCCATCCCTCCCTGCTCCCCATAAGCTCCTGATAATTTATATATATATTTTTTGGCATCACTGCCCTCTGGTGGTCATGGGGGCTACCAGCTACCCATGAGAGCCACTGCTGAATTGGAACCGCCAAGTCCCCGGGCCGCAGTCCTGTACTCAACCACTTACACCACCAGGGCTCAGCCCTATAAATTATTATTATTTTGACAATTGGGTCTTTTGAGTTTGCTAATACGAATGCAAAATAGTTCATTGATGGTTTATTGATTTTGCAGTTTTTTTTTTTTTTTTTTTTGGCATCACTGCTCTCCGGTGGTGGGAGTAGGAGGCCCAGCCCCTCTGCTGGAATTGGGCCAGTGGGCCGCAGTCCCCCGCACAACCACTACGCCACCGGGCCTCAGCCCCAGTTTTTTTCTTTTATAAGAAAAATTAAGGAAATTAAGGATTTACATTTCAGATCAATTTTATATTGAACTTCTTATCAAACCCCAAATAGTTAGTCCTATTTCCCTTTATGTTCTCTTCTTGAAGAATATTCTCTTCTTCACCCAACGTTCACCTGGCTACCCTCATTTTAGCTTATTCCTTTTTTTTTTTCTTTTGGCATCACTGCCCTCTGGTGGGAGTGGGAGGCCCAGCCTTGCTCCTGGAGAACTGCTGCTGGATTTGAACCGCCAAGCCTGTGGGCCGTATAGTTTAGCTTATTTCTTCATTTCCTTTTTCCTTTTTCTTTTTAAGATCATTAAGACCCATCCATCCATTGTGTCAAGTACATTTGTACATTTGTTACCATCATGGTTCTCAAAACATATTCTTTCTACATGAGCCTTTGGTATCAGCTCCTCATTTTTCCCCTCCTTCCCTGTGGTTTTGTAATGTTAACCTATTCTTACATTCCCGGAATCGGTTGCACTCATCTATGATGTAGTAGCTCTTTTAATATTGCTGTCAAATTCTGTTCATTAAGAAATGAGTATGAAATGAGTATGAAATGTCTTTTCCCCTCTTGTATCTTATTCTCGTTTTCGTTACGTTAGCTTCAGAGAATGAATTAGGGGCTTCCTTAATTTTCTCATTTTCAGAAGTTTTTAAACAGTATTAGTGTTATTTCTCTAAATTTTTGGTAGAATTCTTTAATCAACCTTTTTTTGGGTTGGGAGGATTTTGTTCACTGATTCAGTGTTTTGTTTTTTTTCTTCTTAAAGTTTTGATGTTGGTTTTTTTTTTTTTTTGCATCACTGCCCTCTGGTGGTTGTGGGAGCTGCCCAGCCTTGCTGCTGCAGGATTTGAACGGCCAAGCCAGTGGGCCGCAGTCCCGCACTCAACCACTATGCCACTGGGACTCAGCCCAAGTTTTGATGTTTCTTAATTGATCTTTTAAACTTTTAAAATTTGTTAAAGGTTGCACTATTACCCTCCCCCCCCTCCCCACCATCATGACCCTAATTATACCTTAGATATCTGGCTAGCCCAGAGCATGTACACAGGTACAGATATGAGCTGAAAACACAGGGGACCCAGGACACAGGTAACTCCTTGGGACCAATATTGACAGTAGCCATACCAGGAGGGGAAGAGGGAAGGTGGGGGGTAAAAGAGGGAACTGATCACAATGACCTATTTTAACCCCCTCCCAGGGGGATGGACAATAGACAAGTGGGTATAGGGAGACATTGGACGGTGCAAGACTTGAAAAAAAATTATAAATTATCAAGGGTTCCAGGGGGGTGGGGCAATGAACTGATGCCAAGGCTCAAGTAGAAAGAAAAGGCTTTGAAAATGATGATGGTGGGCTGAGCCCCGGTGGCGTAGTGGTTGTATGCGGGACTGTGGCCCACTGGGCTGGAGGTTCAATTCCCGCTCACAGGAGCCAAGTCTGGGCCTCTACTCCCACCGCCAGGGCAGTGATGCCTTAAAAAAAAAAAAAAAGAAAATGATGATGGCAACATATCATATGTACAAATGTGCTTGAGATAATGGATGAATGTATGAATTGTGAGATGAGTTGTATAAGCCCCCAATAAAATGATTAATAAATTTTGCAAGATTAATACGGAGAATTCATTATATGTATGCATTTCAGCCATATTATTCATTGTTATATTTTTGACATGTGATTTATCATTTGAGTGGTCATTTTATTATACCCTGCATATGAAAATATTTGTTCTGAACCACTTAAGTTGGTTGTAGAACTCACACCACTTGATCCCTAACTATTTCAAAGTATATTTCCTTACAAAGGATAATCTCTTACTAAATCACAATAAAGTAACAAAATTTAACATTGATATATACTGTTGACTAATCTATTGCCCACAATTCACTGTTCATTATTGTTTTAAAAAAGTGTTTGGGGGGGGCGGGGAAAATAAGTGTTTTTGAGTGTGTGTGTGTGTGTTTGATTTCAGAGTAGGGTTCAATTTAGTATTTTACATTGTATAATTTTAGGTTTATTTCTCTGGAACATTTATTTATATTATAGACATTTTTGAGAACTTGAAGCCAAATAAAGTATTCCTCAGTTTAAGATTGATGTATCTACTAATTAAATAATACTTAAAGCCAGTGATCCTTGCCCCCCCCCCCCCCAAAATAATACTTAAAGCATTTTGACTCAGATATATTTTATTAGGGCATTGTGTCAGGAAACCTAGGATATCAGCTTTTCCCATTATTGATATCTGAAATTTTGAAGATTCAATTAGACAGGTGTCCTCTAGGCTACTCAGTTGTAAGATTCCTATTTTCCCTCTTGATTAATTGGTAATTTGTGACAAGATAATTTGAGATCAGATGAATACTTCATTCCTCACCAAATTTTCCCAGAATGATTTCAGATGCTACCGTTGATTCTCACCTACTCTCACCTATCAGTGGCTATGATAGTTGCAAAGTATAAGGCATTCACTGTTTAAGATGCTATTTTAATTATTACTCTTTTTTCAGTTCCATTTTATTGTTTTTAATTTAAGTTAATAATACACAGAAATGGAATTGAGCCTTAATTAACGTTCCTTCCCAATAACTTCTATTAATTTACTCGTGTATTACCAATGAATTTTTAAGTGTGTAATCCAGTCATTTGCAGATACTGATATTTTTATTTCTCCCCTTCTCTAGTGAGCTTTGTGCACAGTATCAATTTTGTAAACCATTCCAAAGAGATTAGTCGTGCCAAATTTTGTGGTGGTTAACAAATCCCACTTCCCTTGTCAGCTGCATCTTAATATAAATCTCAACTTCCTTTTCCTGTTGCCACATGGACATTCTCTCACCCTTAGCCACCGAAGACTGGATGAGTAGATAGTGACTTCAAGCTTGGCAATCGACATGACTTTATTTACTTTTGACCAGCTGACCGTAAATATGGGTTTTTCTATACCCATTTTTTGGGACCAGCTGCAACTGACCTTACAGTGTAGTTCATAGAACTCTCTACTTTACAAGCAAAAAGATTGAAAGGAAGACATATAGAGGGCAAAATCTGGGAGTGAAGGTGGTTGTGTGTGTGTGTTACAGTGTGTAGCTTCCATGACTATCCTGCTGCTTTTTCTTGGGTATAAACATCAACGTGGCAGTTCATGGAGCCTCTGTCTTCTGAAGCTTTATTGGCCTTCTCTCATGTTTCCCAAAGTGAGGGATAAAGGGGGCTGACTGTCAAAGCAGATACTTAACACTTTATCCTGAATCCTGGGACATAATACAATGGCTTTAAGTAGCTAGAAGGCAAAAAAAAAAAAAAAAAAAAAAAGCTCATTTGTGTTTGTTTCGAGCCCCAGTGGAGTAAGTGGTTGAGTGCAGGACTGTGTTCCGCGGGGCTTGGCAGTTCAAATGCAGTAGGGGCTCTTGCCGCGCTGAGTAGCTCCCACGCCACCAGAGGGCAGTGATGCCCACAAAACCAAAAAAAAAAAAATCTCTTAAGTAGCTAGAAGGTCCATAAGTAATCATTTTTCTGAAAAAGGGGTTGTAGGCCAAATAAGTTTGTTTGAGAGCCTATGGCTTATATCATGTCTCATGAGATTGAAATAGCATTGCACTTCTACTTTGTTCCTCCTGAGTAGTTAAACCTTTACTCATTAGTCTCAGGTGTTGATCTGGGTCTGGCTCTTAAGAACCAAGACCAAATAAATGTTAAAGACTTTCTGCAATGTGATTCCACACTATATTCTTTGCAATCCTTTTTCTTATTTTACTGAATTGATAAAGACCTCCTTTATAATCGCATAAAAGTTAAAATGGTGAAACAAAATGATTTTAAATGTATATAAAAATACAAAGAGCCCCAAATCACAAGATAACCTATTATTTTTTTCTCAGCTTTAGTGGTACATAATTGGCATCATACAATTCAAAAAGTTAAATATTTTACTTTGCATTCCTTAAGGAAACCTAGTGGTATGGTGAGTTAATCTGTGATTTTTTTCCCCCCTTGATGTTTTTTTAATAACAGTTTACTAGCATCTACACATACAATTCAATAGTTAAATTATATCAAGAAGAGTTACACAATCATTAACATCCCCATGCTCTTATTTTTTATTTTTTTTTATTTTTTAGGGTCACTTGCTAAAGTTTCCATTCCTTGAAGTTTGGTATCTTAGTTATTTCAGTAGATGATTTTAACAAATTATTGTCAAAGTTAAGGAGGATAGAAGTCCAAATTTAGAGTGCCAGTGCTAGGGTTTCTGAGTTCTAGAGGAAGATCTTTTGTTTCTTTCAACATCCCTTTAAGATTTCCAGTTGTCTTATCAGCAATTTTCCCCTGGGTCCAGGAGGTACTCAGAACTGGTAAATCATGTCCAAATGATGTGCTTTACTTCTGGCTCGTGTATCTTGGTGAGGTAATGAACTTTTTTACTTCTCTGCGCCCTCCTTTCTCTTCCTATCTCTTGTGGCATTCAGGAAACACCACTCAATATCAAACCAGGCCTTGGGCTTAACTGAGTAAAGACAATGCATTCCATCTAGTCACCTTAATTTAAAATGGATTGGCTGGTCACATCAAACATTTAATGGGGAATGATTATGTCATTCCAATAATTTCCCGACCATTTAGAATCTTGGCCCAGCTAAGTTGTCACATTTTTTGGGAGGACACAATTCAATTCACTTGGTTTTATCCATGATGTACATGTTCTGTTCTCTTTCTATTTTGTAAATTGGTGATTGGAGAGCCTTTATCAGGTCGGGGGTTTTGTTTTGGGTAAATTTGCTATATGGATGATTGTCCCGTTTGGTTATATTATTAGTCATTACTTAAAGCTTTCATTTATGGTACTTCTGTAGAAACTTCTTTAAAAACAAACTACCAAGAAAACAAAAAATAAAACTACCTTATATACTATTTATTTACTCGCTGGTTCAATTCTTACAGAAAATGTAGGAAGTCATTCACTTTGATGTTTCATTTGATGAAAGATTGTTATTTAACTGTGATTTGGGTGAACGTTTATAGAGAAAATCGATTTTCCATTCAATGATTCATACAAATTTCATTAGTGATACTGATTGAAATTCCCACAATGTAAAAAGACTTCACACATCTTCTCTGGATTTCTTATTTCCACTTAATCCTTTTCTTTCTTTTTTTTCACTAATTTTATTGGGGATTCTTGCAGTTCTTAAAACATTCAGTGCATCATTTGTATCAAGCATATTTGTACACATGTTGCCACCTTCGTTTCCAAATATTTTCTACTTGAGCCCTTGGTATAAACTCCTCTTTCCCCCTTTTTTCTTTTTAAATAAATCATTTTATTGGGGGTTTATCCTTTTCCATGCCTATCTTTTGAGCCTTTTCCTTGAGCATGTGCTACCCTTTTGATATCATATGATTGAGATTCATTTGTTTAAATGATAGAAATTTTGCTATATAAAGTTTAACAGAGTCCCAAAGCAAACATCTGCTTACCTACATCTTAGGTTCTACCATGATCATTATATATTTGTTTATCCATTCCTGTCTTCAGATCCCTAGTTAGTGGTCCTTAGGGCTAGTTATTAATTAGGCTGCTAACTGTAGGGTAGTTGATTCAAAACCACCAGCTCTGCTATTCCAGAGGAAGATGAGACAGGCTGCTGCTGTAAAGACTTAAAGTCTCAAAACCCTGCACAGGATTGGCAATGATTTAGAATTGACTTGATGACCGTAAGGATTTTTTTCCCCCTTCATCTACAAATCTGTCTTATTTTTTTGTTGTTGCCAATATCAAAGTAAATTTTAGACATCTGAACATTTCCAACTAAATGTCTAAATAGGCATATTAGCTCCCAGCTAGTTGATTACTGTTCATGGCAGCACCCTGTTTAACAGAACAAAGTGTCTTCTGGCCCTGTGCCATGTTCATGAATGTTAGTAATTTTGGGACTGGGTAGTATTCTGGTTTTTGTTTGTTTGTTTTTCGCTTTTTTGGGCATCACTGCCCTCAGGTGGTGGGAGTAGGAGGCCCAGCCTTTGCTCCGTGGAGCTGGAATCTAACCTCCATCCCAGTGGGCTGCAGTCCCGCGCACAACCGCTACGCCACCGGGGCTCAGCCCCAGTATTCTGTTTTTAATCCATAGAGTTTCACAGCTAAACTTTGGAATTTTAGAGGTTAAGTTGAAAAAGTATTGTTACAAAATCATAGAAACCTTTATATATCTTTTTGACATAGCCTCCATCTAAGTTTACGTATTTCTGAATATGGTGTTTTTATCTCCCTAACTCTCCCCTAAAGAAATTCTGCATTTTTTCAGTACATGCCACATAAAAATGGCAATTTTTGCATTTTCAAGGAACTCATATTATTTACTTTTAAAATGTTCTTGGAGTTTGGGGAACAAAAAGTAGTCTGTAAGGGCTAGAGTAGGCTTGAAAGGTGGATGTGGTGGTTTCCCAATGAATGCGTAGCCCTTGCAACCTTTGAATGAGCAGATGTAGTCTCATATTTGGAAGAGAAGAAAAAATTCCTCTACAAAACTTTCCTGGCCTTTTTGTCATCACTACAGTTTTTTATTAAGATGTCTAACAATTCACTGTGACTGTTCACTGTGATCGAGAAAATCTGTCAAAATTGCCCCTTTGAAATAACAAAAACTCAGTCACTGGCTTTCAGAGTTGACTTCTCTTCCTTAAATGGAACTGACTCAACAGATCATCTTGAAAGGCATCTTAATGAGATTAAGACAAGTGTATTACTAAGAGTTTGTCTGCACTCAGCCATAGATGGTAGAGACATACTTGACATGTTTTGTCTTAAACAAACTTGTGCATATATGGATTCTTGCAACAGTACATTTTGACTTGGAATTGTAGGTCACCAGATTTTTTGTCTTAGTGTCTTAGGTTAGAAGTTCCATAGAAACCTGTCCTCCATGATAACCTTGCTTGTATTTGAAATACCAGTGACAGTAGTTTTCTGTATCATAACAATATGTAAGCTACCACAGATTGTGAAACTTACAAGTACATGTTGAATATTAGAGTGCAGTATTTGTTTACATTAAATAAATGAAAACATACAGTACACAAAGATTAAATTATGAATTTCCCAAGTAATTATACTAACCATTACCAATTACCCTAATCTTTACCATGCTATATTTCATTATATATAAAATTAGTTGGGTTGGGGAGTAAAATAGCTTTATGTCCAAACACAGTCAGTATTGGGTCATAGGGTTAACCTAAGGAGCAGCCACTGTAGTAGATTGTGCTATTCTGGAATTCCATTGAAAGACTTCTAACATATATATTCTTCTTCACCATGAAACATCTCTGTTTTTATTTATATTTACATAATGACAATTGTAGTACAGAAAAAGAATGAGTTGGTATTCCACTATTTCTAGAACATTGTCTTCATTTTAATATTTATTTTTAGTGTCCATTATCCCCCAACCTTTCCTGCCATAACCCTAAGAAACTTTTAATTTTGCTGTTTCTATAGATTTTTGCCAATTCTGTAATTCATAGAAAGAAAATCATGCAGCTTACTCACTTCCTCAAAATAATAACAAAATAAAACACAGAAAAGCCTCTATCTAAAAGAAAGAATATAATAAAAACTTGAACAAATTAAAAATGGGTCAAAGAGAAAACAAATGATAATATGCTAAATTTTTTCACCCATTCTTTTCCAATAATTTTAATGGGGGCTCCTACAGCCCTTATAACATTCAGTGCATCATTTGTATCAAGCATATTTGTACACATGTTGCCATCTTCATTTCCAAATATTTTCTGCTTGAACCCTTGGTATAAGCTTCTCTCCCTCCTTTTTTTTTTTTTTAAATTGGGAATAATATGTTAAATTTTAATCTTTTAATCTGCTTTAATTCAACATCTTATGCACTCTGAAGCAAAATTATTCACTTCTCTGGCCAATGTGCAAGGGAATTCATAGAGGCTTAATTCCTGTGGAGATTTTGGCATATAAATGGATTTCAAGCTTTCCTTGTCATCCCTAGCCTCTGCAAAGTAGTGCTCAGAATTGAAGCTCTAAAGGCATTTCCCTTCTCTGATCTTGGATTTTATCATGTACAATCCTTGGATCACACAGACTGGTGTGAGGCTGCTGAGTCTATTCTAGAGGTTTCAACTACTTTTAATTAGCTGTCAAGTAGTTGATTTTTTTTTTTTTTTGCATCACTGACCTCAGGTGGTGGGAGTAGGAGGCCCAGCCTTTGCTCCATGGAGCTGGAATCGAACTTCCATCCCAGTGGGCTGCAGTCCCGCGCACAACCACTAAGCCACTGGGGCTCAGCCCAAGTAGTTGATTTAACCATTGAGCCACGGGGCCTCATACTGTCAGTTAGAGTGTAACAACTGGAAAGGAGCTCTGGTGAGATAGTGGTTAAGCACTGGACTGGAGAAAGATACGGTGTTCTGCTTCCCTATAGTTTACAGCTTTGAAAACCCTATGACAGTGCTATTGTGTGTGCTGTAGGGTGGCTTTCCTTAGACTGGCGTCATCAGCAGTGGGATAACAGCTGAAAGTAGAATGTAGAGAATTAACTTGTACCTCGACTGGGAACTTCAGTAATTAGTAGATCTTGAATATTTGGCAGTTCAAATTTTTGTTATACATGACATAGTAATCTGTAGCCGCCCTCCTATTTGTGGATTCTGTATTTATAAATCGGCTTACTTGTTAAAACTTGTAATTCTAAAATGTGTATCAACAACACTTTTCCTTTATTTTTTCCAATGGCACTTTTCATGATTTGTTTAGGGAACTACAAAGAGCTTTGAGAAATTTGGATCACCTAGTAGCGAGGTTCTGTGTTCTTGTTACAATAGGCTGTACTATAAACAAGTGTCATTTTCAGTCTTCTTATTGCTATGTTCCTCATATTTTTGTTCTTTTGGCAATATTGCTGTTTAAAATGGCCCCACGCAAAGTGTTGAACTATTGTCTAGATTATGAAGCACAGTAAGACTGTGATGTGCTTTACAGAGCTACCACATGTGCTAGCTAAGCTTTATTCATGCATAAATCATAGTGTTCTTAGATGTGGGTTTTGTGCTAATGAATTAACAACATGTATTAAATAATATGTTTTGAGTATATGTGTATTAAATCTTCTTAATTACTGATTGGTTGAAAAAACCGTTGGGACCAGAGACTTGCCAGGAACCCAATCCATGTTTTCCCGAGGAACCTTGTAACTTCGCAAAGCATAATTCTTGGTTAATGAAGAGGACTGACAATATATTTATGTAACTACCACTAAAATAAAAGTAATGAACTTATCCCTTAGTTGCAAAAAGATCTTTCTCCCCTTTTGTGATCTCTCCTTTCCACTTCTTCTCCACTAATAGACAAATATTGCTCAACTTCATGTCAGTGTTTATTAGATTCCTAAAATTTACTTTAGGTAGAATTATATAGTGTGTATTTTTTTTATTCTTTCATGAGCATAATTGAAATTCATTTGTGTGTTAATAAAGCTTCCTTTTTTATTGCTAACTAGCGTGGAGCCCTGGTGGTTGATCTGCAACGTCTGAGTTTTGAAACTACCACTCTGGGGGGGAAAGACTGGGCTGACTGGGCTTTCTGGTCCTATAAACAGTTAAAAATCTTAGCAGCTCTCACGGACGCTTCTGCCTTGTCTTTTTCTCCTTTGTCTTATAGGGTCGCTATGAGTTGGAATTTCCTTGTTGGCAGTGAGTGTGTTTTTTGTTTATTTTAATACTAGCCATCATTGACTTGATGGCAATGAATTTGAGTGAGTATTCCTTTATAAGGATCCGCTTAACCTGTTAATGATAATTTTTGGGGGGTGGTGTCTTTAGTTTTTGTTTGTTACAAATAAAGCTTGTATTAACATTGAAGTACAAGTCTGTGTGTACCTGTGCTTTCATATTTTCTTGGTAGACACCTGTGTATGGGCTTGCTACATCATAGGATAAGTATATGTCCAACTTTAAGAAGTAATGGAGCTATTGTGCAACATGGTGGTATCATTTTATATTCCCATCAGCAGCATGTGAGAGTTCCCGTTTGTCATGTGTTCCTTATCCATTCTATCCATTCTAATATGTTTTGGGGAGAAAGAGAAAGCTCTCAGCTCTTGTAGAGATTCACGTCCAAAAAGCCACAGAGAAAGTCCTGACTTTTCTGCCGGCTTGCTATGAGTCACGACAATGGAAGTGTGGGTTTTTTTTTTTTTTTTGAGTGAACAGATAGATACACGTATGTGAGTTTTATTTAATTAAATTTATTTCAATTAAAAATTACTTATGAGTTTTTAAAATTTAGTTTTCTTTCACAAGTGACATTGAAATATGAACATGAATATGAGACTATTGTATGGAATGCAAGAATACTACAGAACAACCCTGGTCTTCATTTTTCTATCTTAGATTCCTTTTTGAATTTTGAATGAACTTGTAAATGTCTACAAAAATGTGTACTCTATAATTTAATCTGGGGAGAATTACATATTAATATCAATTAATCTGAAAAAAGTATGCTTTCTATTTACTTAGGGCATCTGGAGTATCACTCAGTGATATTTTCTAGTGCATATTGTATAATTTATTACTTACTTTGTCAGATATATCCGTATTTTAACTTTTGATGTTAGGAATATTTTGTTACTCACTTGGGTCTTTTTGTATCTGATTGAGATTTACAGAAAAGTTGAGCAGATAGTTGCTATACATTCATAGGTTAACCCCAATTCTTAAATAGCTAAGAGGCCATAAGTAAAAGGTGATTTCACAGTCACGTATATCTATTCATAATCTTCCTATGAATATTACACCTTTTAGATCAGAGCTTGAACAGAAGAGACTCAGAGTGCTAGGATGTAGAAAGTAGCTTTTCTTATATAGGACATGAAGCAGACTAAAAAAATTCAGTTCTTTTTTATTCATTCTTTCCATGTTAATCACAAAAGATGTTAAAATCAAAGTAATGACTCTTCTATGCAGGGAACTTTAAAAGATGATACAAGAAATATATAGTCACTGTACCAAAAAGAACTGGTGAATATTCAGCTATTCCAAGAGGTAACATGACCAGCTGATAGTACCAAGGTGTACTGAAGATATTAGTGGAAAACAAGCTCTTGGAATTAGTGGAATACCGATTGAAATGTTTCAACAAGTTGATGATGCAGTGGAAACCCTCTTTTATGCCAAGAAATTTGGATCCAGCTCCTGTCCAACTTACTGAAAGTGATATGTGTGTGTGTATATACATACATATATATGTATGTATGTATGTATTTAGGCCCATTTCTTAAAAAAGTGACATGAAAATGTGGAAGTTACTGAATAAACTAACTCATGCTAGTACAATTCTGCTCAAGAGATTCAGTAACAGTGCAGCAATACGACTGGCAGCTGCCAGAAATTTAAGCTGGATTCAGATCAGAATAGGAAGAGGCAGGAGAGGTTACCATTGCTAATGCCAAATGGAACTTGGCTGAAGGCATTTCTATCAGTCTTCAATTAGTTTAAAGCAGCTGAAGATTATTCTATACGCCATAGGAAGTTAGTTCTAAAGCTTTTTCCTAATCCAGGCCTTCTTTGTAGCCACATCTCTGTGTTGCTCTCAGTTGTGACATTTTTTCCTTGCTTTTCCTTATGAACAGAAATTGACTGCTGCTTCTGAGACATGATGCTGTGTTTTTGTATTTGTCTCTGGAATGAACAGCACTCTGCACCCATTGTAGATGTTGATGCGTCAGGGGTGGCTCGGTCTATGACACTAGCCTCTCCTGAATAGGGTAGGTGACAGGAAACAAATGCTGCCCCTGTAGGAACCTCCTCTCTGCTCCCAAGTTCAGTGCAGGGACAGCACACCAGTGACCAATGGAACTGACAAAATGGGATAGTAGAGACGCTTGCCCACCTGAAATGTGTTCACTGCCCGTATATCAGAGCAGAGCCCAGGGTCTCTTTAAATTAATCCTCGTTTAGTGTGTGTCAGCAAGCCATGCTTTGAACCTTTTCCTGTGCCAAACCACTCCCCCACCCCTAACCCCAGGCTCACTTATTTTTGCACTCCCCAGGGCTGGCTCATCTCCCTGGTATGTTGGGAAGTGTTGCCACAGTCTAGGTTAGAAAAATTAGCTGAGGGTTGTTGAGAGTCAGTCTGTAGCAGCTGATTTGAATCCCTTCTGTCAGGAATGCAGTTTGTGGGCTGTGACTTGTTCGGTCTTAAGCTACAGGGATCCTGTGAATTTACCCACCAACTTCAGCCAAAGCTTGCCCCACACCAGTGGACTCCACCCCCTAAGTATGTTGGGGAAGAAGTACTACTAGTCCTTTGTGGTGTCAGTTCAAGGCAGATGTGGAGATGATGAGTCTGCTCACCTTTCCCCCTCTACTCCACTGAGGGCTTCTGTGAGGTGTGTGTACATGTGTGAGGGGGGAGGGAGGGGAGTGGGTGGGAGAGAACAGCTCCACAGGTGTCCTGTCAGAGAATTTCAGTGTTCACCAGCTTTCGCAGGGTTTAGAAGTAGGGAATGTGCTTCTTCACTCCTTCTGAAATACCAGGCTGTCACTGGTATAAGATTTTCTTCTTCCAGGGAAGTTTAGAATAAAACTTATTAAAAAACAAAGGTTTAAGAACATAAGTTTTGTTTGAAGAGAATTTTTACAGAGCCTCGAGCTACAAGGCCTGTTTTTTTCCTCTTTTTAAAGGATAATCCTCAGAGATGTGATTAGAATCTACTGTGCTCTGGTAGGATTTCATATTAAATTGACTAATGATCACAGGTATCATTGGTGTTACATATAAAAAGTCGTTGCTAAACCCAAAGCCACTTGTATTTTCTGTTAACTTAGAAAAGTTGTAGTTTTGTATTTTACATTTAGACCCATGATACAGTGTGAAATTAATTATTGTGAAAATTTATCTTTTGTGTATGATGTTGATTAATTTTTGTAAAGATTGTCACTTTTTTGAATTGCTCTTGTTATCAAGAATCATTTGATTGACTATATTTCTTTAGACTTTTTTGCTGGACTCTGTTGTTACTTTGTCCTTTGTTATATTAATGCCACACTTTAGTGGCTATTGTTAGCTTTTTAGTAAAATTTGGATGTCCCCAGGGACTGTGATTTTTAAGAACCTTTCTTTATTCTCTACAGATAGTTTTTGAAGCTATAGAGTTCTTGTTGACAACCTTTTACTTAGTAGTCAACTGCTTGTTTGATTGTGTGACCCAGGGACTAGAGCCATCAAAAATTTATGAAAAAAACATTCACGGCTTACTGAATGTTAGAAATTACTTTAAAAGAAATACTTTACTTAGTAAATAAGATGTGCCTATTTCTTTGTGATTTCTATATCCATATTTCTTTAGAACAAGTGAGGCTATTTTATCTACTTTTGTTTTTATTTTAAGAGTATTTTAAATGATGCATTGTACAGTTAATCAATGGTCTATTCTAATGTTTGATGTTTATGGAAGTTTTAATTGTTAGGCTTGATTCATTATTTTTTTGTTTTTGTTTTTTGGGCATCACTGCCCTCTGATGGTGGGAGTAGGAGGCCCAGTCTTTGCTCCTGTGGAGCTGGAATTGACCTCCATCCCAGTGAGCCGCAGTCTCGCACACAACCACTATGCCACTGGGGCTCAGCCGATTCATTATTTTTACTTTTAATTCTTAGATATAAATTTTTTCAAGTATTTTGGATTTATATATGTATCATTAGCCTTAAATTTTGTTCCCTCAATTGTTAAAGAATTATTGTTACATGTATCATTTGCAGAGAAAAATATGTTGGTCTTAGTCCTGATATTAGATTTAGTTAGTTGTACTTTTTTTTTTTTTTTGGTGGGCATCACTGCCTCTGGTGATCGTGGGCGCTACCCAGCTGCCGCTGGATTTGAACTGCCAAACTCTCGGGCTGCAGTTCTGCACTCAACCACTTATGCCACCGGGGCTCAGCCCATTTTTGTACTTTTATGAACACCTGTTTTCTGAAATTTCTCATAAAATGTGGATGTAAAAGTATTTCTTTGTGAGTGAGGTTGCTTTTATAGTTTAGAAGCAAACTTTTATCTGCCTTTGGCAAGTGTACTTGTGCTTTCATTCTGTTTATTGATCATACTGGGATTAGTCAAGAGTATTGCTACTAGTTCTAGTTCATGCTCATACAGGTTTATTCCAAACAAAATGTCTTTAAACTCATGTCTGTAATTAGTGAATGGCTGCCGACAATTTCATTGAGTAGTAAGTCTGCTCTTAGTTTCATTAGGGTGCCTTCAAAAAAAAAAAAAAAGTCCAATCAAAACAGTTCAGTGCTCCTACTCCCACCACCGGAGAGCAGTGATGCCAAAAAAACAAAAAAACAAAAACAGTTCAGTGCAAGGCAGAGAGGTTGGTGCAAAATGTTCTGGGGACTGTTTTGAGATTCCCAAGGAGTAATTTTGCCAGATTTTCTTTTTAAGGACACAGGAGAGTCACAGAGACATATTTTCAAGAAGTTTTAAGAAAAATGGAAAATGCAATCGGTAAGAAAAAGCCAGAAGATTTGCGCGGAAGCATTTATCATTGTTAGAATACACCTCGACAGTCTTTGGTGGTAGCAAAAGGCTACAATTTTGGTGTATTGTAAGTAAGTCAAAGAGCTTAGCATTCTTTGGGGGAAGAGTTGTTATGTGGCATCAAGCGGGTTTTGCCCCTTAGCAACCCTGTGTATGTACAAAAGAAGGAAACATTGCCAGGTCCTGTGCCATCCTCACAACTGTTAAAAATGCTTTGAGTCCATTGTTGCAACCCAGATGCATCTGACATCAGCAATAATAATCCTTGTTCAGTGTCCTCTTCTGAGTCCAGGCTGAACCTCCATAGCAGTTCCTTGTCAGTGCACTGCTGCAAGTGTGGTTGGGTGACTTTGAGATCTTTCATTCATGTTAATGATTCTCTGTATTTTGAGCATTCTGTTGGGTCACCTTTCTTTGGAATGGGTACAGATGTGGATCTCTTCCACACAGTAGCTTCTGTCCACTTTTTCTGACATACACAAGTAAGTGCTTCCAGTGTTTCATCACCTTGGTGCAGCATTTTAATTGGTATTCTATCAATTCTTGAAGGCTTGTTTTTGGCTAATGGTTTCAGTGCACCTTGAACGTCTTCCTTTAGTTACCCTTTGCTTCTTGCTTATTACTACCTCCTGAAATGGTGAGATGTTGACAGTTCTCTTTGGTACAGTGACTGTATTCTTTCCATCTTCCTTTTAAATTTTTTAATTTAATTGTATGTTTTCCTTTCTTCTTTTGATGTTTCCTGCATCACTCAATATTTTTCTCATCACTCAGTATTTTTCAATACTGCATTTCATGGCTTGATTTTTTCCCCCTTGACTTCTATATTCTAAGCATGTTCTTCCCTTTAAATTTTCAAACTTTATGGCTGTGCACACTTCATTGACTATTTGTCTTTGCCTTCTTGAACTGCTCTTTAAAATTTTCCAGTTTTAGTATATGTGCCGCTGAAGCAAGCACATCTTTAAAATTTTCTATTGAGCACTGTGACCTCATCATTTCTTCCATTTGCCTTTGCTCTTCAATTAAAAGCACATAGCAGTCTCTTCTGATAACTACTTATCTTTTCTCTCATCTTTTTCATGGCCTTTTGCTTGCTTTTATGAATTATATATACATACATGCATTTTAAAGATACAGTCCTCTTAGTATAAAGACAAATACAAATAATGTGCCTTTGGGAGGAGGCGCCCTCATCAACATTCCAAAAGCCAGGGAAGAAATTTCTGTCATGGAACAACTAAGTGATCCTTGCACCCAGTACAAATTCTGGTCTTGTCTATAGGAAGGTCGATTGGCCAAACACATCATTGTTCAAGCCAGCATAATCAAGATTAAAATGGTCTCCGTCTTCTAATAGAACTCTTTGGGACTCTTGTCTCTGGCTAGAATGGATCTGCCAGTGGCTGAATCTGACTGTATACTCAGTAGTTAGATGGGTTTGGGGTTCTTACTGTCCTCACAGCCTTCTACAAATTGGGTATTCTTAATTTTAACTCTGATATGAATGGTATTCTTCTCCCCTCCTCCCCCCTTTTTCGTGCTGTAAACTGGGAGTGAATGAATAATTTACATATATTTAATAATTTTATTGGGAGCTCTTATGGATATAACATCCCATAATTCAGTCACATCAAGCAGTATTGTATAATTGCTACCACAGTTAGTTTCAAAACATTTTCTTCTTGAACTCCTTGATAATGGCTCCACTTTATCCTTTCCTCCCCCATCCTACCCCCCAAGAACTCTTACTTTAAAAAAAAATGTTTTTTGCTGTATCTTATATATCCATTCACGTATGATTCTGTTCGTTCCCCTCGAGTGGGATTATACAGTCATCAATGCTATCAGCTCTCCTTTTTCCTCCTTCCTTCCCTCTCATGAGTAATATTCTTGATGTCTTCCCCCAGCTCATCAGATCTTTTTATTTATTTATTTTTTGGGGGGGCATCACTGCTCTCTGGTGGTGGGAGTAGGAGGCCCAGCCCCACTTCTGGAATTGAACCTCCGTCCCAGTGGGCTGCAGTCCTGCGCACAACCATTACGCCACTGGGTCTCAGCCCCATCAGATCTTTTGTCATTAAATTGGTTTGTAAAATTCAGATAAGATATACTGAAGGCCATTATATATGTGTATATATGTGCATATATATACATATATATATTGACTCTTAGGGACTTGTCTTAATTTTAATTTCAACCTGAACTTAAATACGAGCAATTGATAATCTATTCCACAGTCAGCCCCTGATCTGGTTTCAACTGTTAATATTGTGCACCATCATCTCTTCCTACAGATAGAGTCGATTTGATTTTTGTATATTCCATCTGGAGAAATTCATATATTAGTCACCACTTGTGTTGTTGAAAAAGGTATTTTGCTATGAAGAAGTTGATGGTTTTGCAACATTGTTTTCTGCGACCTCCAATTCTGTTTCTTTTACCAAGACCATCATATTTTCTAACTAATGTTCCTTCCTCTTTGTTTGTATCTTTTGCATGCCAATCCATAATAATTATCAGTGCATCTTGATTACATATGTTTGTTCCATTCTTAATCACCAGCTATTGTAGTTAGTGCATAAATTTGCATAATAGTTGTATTAATTGGATTTCCTTTAAAGTGGATTGATATAATCCTATTACAGATAGACCTTGAAATGTCGTTTTCATAATGAATGTAATGACATTTTCCCTTGATTCTGTCTTTCCTGGCATAGTAAACCATATGATCTTCTAATTCAAAATGGCCATTACCAGTCCATTTCAGTTTACCAACACCTTAAATATATTGATCTTTATATATTGCTTTCAGTTTCGATGACTTCTAATTTTCTGAAGTTTGTACTTTGTACATTCTCAGTTTGGATTGCTGACATTTGGAGCTGTTTGCCGTCATTTTGAGTTGTCTCAGCAGCAAGTGAAGATCCTGTCGGCTGTACTCCCCCAGGCTTCATTCACATCACTTGAACCACTGTATTTCAGAAAGCCGCTCCTCAGTCATTTTGAGTTCCTTTCCTCTCAAGTGACCCATCCTCTGGCACTATCTCTGACAATGTTCTCCTTCCCTTCGTTAGGCCTTCAGTATGTGATCGTGCTTTGAAGCAGCTATTTCCTCTGGAAGCTCCACTGCAAGCTGTTCACTTTGGTTGACTCTGCTGGCCTTTGAAATATCAGTGACATAGCTTCCAGCATCATAGCAACATTCAAGCCATCACAGTATGACAAACTGTCAGACAATTGGTGGGGAGAACCGGTAGAGAAGTGGAAATACTGCTCTTGGAAATATGTTGACCCAGACGGAAAATTAGCCGAGAAACATTGTTTTAAATTTTTACATATTTATTTGATAACAGTTCTATGATTTTGTAGTAATATACATATATATTTTTTAAATTTAAAGATCATCTTATTGGGGGCACTTCCAGCTCATATAACAATCCATACATCAATTGTGTCAAGCATAATTGTACATATCTTGCCATCATTTTCTAAAGGTTTGCTTTCTATTTGAGCCCTTGGTATCAGCTCTTCTTTTTTACCCTCCTTAACTCCTCTCGCCCTCTTGACCCCTTGATAAGTTATAAATTATTATTGCTTTCATATCTCACACTGCTGTTGCCCTTCCCCCTTCTGTTGTTCCTCCCCCTGGAGAGGTGTGTGTGTGGTTTCGTTATATGTCATCATTGCGATCAGTTCTCCCTCCCTTCAGCTCCCCAACTTGCCTACCCTCCTTGTATCGCTACTCCCATTTCTGATCCTGGATTTCTGTGTGTTGTGAACTCTTGTCTCTGTACCTGTTTATATGCTCCAGTGGGGGGTGATAAAGCCTCAGAGAACCAGAGGAGTAGGAGTATTGTGTTTGATTGGTGCTATACAAGCCCTGGTTGACACATCCCTTCCTTGTGACCTTTCTGTGAGGGGACGTCCTATTATCTGCATAGGGGTTTGGGGTCTCTGCTTTGATGCCCCTCATTCTCAACAATAACGGTTTTTGTTTGCTTACTTTTTTGGGGGCTTCTGATGCCTGTTACCCAATCCTGTTGACACCTCATGATCGCACAGGCTGGTGGACTTCTTGCTTCTCCGCTAGATGGCCACTTACTTAACTTCAAGCCTTTAAGACCCTAGATGCTGTTATCTTTCGATAGCCTGGCACCATCAGTTTTCTTCACTGCTTATGTACCCATTTTGTCTTCAGCAATGGTGCTGGGAGGGTGAGCATCACAGAATGCCAGGTTGTTAGAACAAAGTGTTCTTGGTTGAGGCTGCATTTGAGCAAAGGCCCAAAGTTTGTCCACTACCTTAGTGTATTGTCATATAAATAAATATGTACTTTGACCAATACCCCTTTTTATGAATTAATATATTTATATGTGTACACAGCTATGTTTATATCTCTATCCATAGCTTTGCTTCCTACATCTTTCCTCTGTTTCTTTTTCTCTTCTTGCCCCACTAGCATGCTCACCCTTCTTTTGCCCCTTAATAATCGCTGTTGTTCCAACGCTCCCAGAATCTCTTCATCATTCTCATTGATTTTGATTCTCTAGTTTCCCCTGACTATGGCGTTGTTTGCTTACCTTCCCCCTCCATCCCCCCCCCCCCCCCCCCCCCCCCCCCACCGGTTCCTCCTCCCCTGCAGTAATACTTTTTGGACTTAGGCTGTTATTTTTTATGACTATATCAGGAGACTTCTAAAGCCATGTCATGAAGCTTAAAGCATAATTGTGTAAATAATTGTGATAAATATAAGAACAAAAGTATGTAAATATTTATGGAAGCAGAGAGTACCACCACCTATTTCTTTCTGCAGAGTGGCCAGCAGGTTTGAATCACCAAATATTTGGTTAGGAGCATGCACTTTCATCACTGCACCAGAAAGGCTCACTAAGGAAAGTGCAGTTTTATACTGCTTCTGGCCTTATCTCAGGATTTAGGGAACGCTATGGTGAGTGTTGGATGGATAGAAGTTAGTTAGCTGTCCTAAGGATGAGTGGGGCGAAGGACTTTATTCCATTTAGACTATATATAACAGCACATTGAAAGCCTCTGAAGTTGGACTGGACTTGGTATATTCAGGAATTGAAGAAAAAAAGTCATTTTGACTGAAAGAGTGCTGTGGAGATATTAGAAAGTTGTAATTATGAGCTTATATAGGGAAACCATTGAGAAGTTTTAAATGGTGCAGTGGTATATTTGGATTTACATTTTTTAAATTCACTAGTTTGTGTACAGGGGAAAAATTTAACCCAGATTTGAAAATATTTTATAGTGGGATCTTTATATTAAACCTTAAAGAGAACAAAGACAGTCATCCTGAAATGAAGGAAAGCATCAGCGTGTATGGTATAGAGGCTGAAATGACGCTTACCCCTGGAGTTTCTTATTAGACACAAAATCACCATCAGATTTTGCTGCAGGAAAGACTCTAGAAGATGGGAAAGAACCATCATTGGGATAGATACACAGTTGCATATTAAGCGAGTGGATGTGGGGCCTTGACTAACACTGTCAGTGCTGGGGCTTCATCCTTCAACTTGGTTGTATGGTGCTTAGAGTGGTGGAGGTCACTGGTGATGTGGCATGAGACACCAGGACTCCAACTTCTAAACCTGATTAACGTGCAGTTATTTTTGGCAAATCATTAAAGACATGTTTAGGCTTAAGAGAGCAAAGCTGCCTCACTCCCTTGTAGTCTGTCTTTCAAGGGCAAAATTGCTGCATTGCTGGTTAATCTAGTTGAATAGAGCCTGAGTTTTTGTCAAGACTCTCAAGGAGTTAGTCTTCCACTGTAGACCATTGCCCTTCACAAGCCTAGTGTTTTAGTTTAAGCTCTAATATTGTAGAAAGAAGATTGGTGGGTTTAGGTTAAAAGTAAATGTGGAGAGGCTGTTTTAGATTATCACAAAAATAGTCTCAATTTAGTCATTTCCCAGTACTATTGTGGAAGATTACGACGGGTTAAAAAGCTTAATGAAGTTGTCAGAGATTATATCAAGGTGCCTTTCATTGCAGATGCGATTGCAAACATCATTTCTCAGATAACATCCACTGCCATCTCATTGATTCTGTATCACAGATAGAACTAAAAGAAGATCAAACTTTATCCTAAATTTTAAGTAGAGTTTAAAATGTGTATTATGTACTGGAGAAGGGAGTCCTGGTGGGGAAGTGGTTATGTGTTGGGCTGTGAATCCCCTTGGTTGACACTTCGAAACTACCAGCAGCTCCATGCGAAAAAGACCTGACTCTCTTCCCTTTTACAATAACAGCCTAAAACCCCATAGGGGTCTCTCTGAGTCAGTCATGGCTGGTGTCCCCAGTGTGGTTTGGTTTTTGTTTGTCTATACTGGGTTTCAAATGCTAGAGATAACTGAACAGGAGATGAAATTTGAGAATCCGTAGCATGTTCTTATAATTTGGTTGGTAATGGAAGTTTGGGCAGTGAATGAGACCATCTAGTGTTTAACATCAAATTACAAAGGATATATATTTTTTTTAGTTTTTTTTTTTTTTAGGCATCACTGCCCTCTGGTGGTAGAAGTAGGAGGCCCAGCCTTTGCTCTGTGAGCTGGAATTGAACCTCCATCCCATTGGGCCACAGTCCCGCGCACAACCACTACGCCACCGGGGCTCAGCCCCTACAAAGGATATTTAAGGCCAGATGAAATGATTGAAGTTCCTGGGTGGTACAAATGGTTAAAAATTCTTGGCAGCTGTCAGAGATAGATGCACCTTGAATTAAAGCTTGCTAATCTGTTAAATTAAAGTTTGCTAATCTGTTACTGGAAAACCAGCCATTTGAAATCTTGTACTTTTCTGACAGACCTAGGGTGGCCCTGAATCAATTACATGACAGCAACTGGTTTTGAAAGTGATTTGGAAAGTCCTGTCACAGAGGTTGTGGCAAAGCTTGGAGAGTGAAATCCTGAAAAGGAATACAGTGTCTGTGACTTACATTTTATGTACTTAACGTACTATTTCATCTTCTCTCTTTTTTTTTTTTTGGTTTTTGGGGCATCACTGCTCTCCCGTGGTGGGAGTAGGAGGCCCAGCCCCACTGCTGGAATTGAACCTCCGTCCCAGTGGGCCGCAGTCCCGCGCACAACCCCTACGCCACCGGGGCTCAGCCCCATCTTCTCTTCTTACTCTTAAGTTTCTTTGGAACTTTTTTCTATAGCTATAAAAATTATTTTGGCAATGAAGTAGGGTATAGTTAATAATTAGGTGTGACCTCCTAGAATGTATTTTTTTATAGTTAAGACAATGTAATTGAAATCTACTTTGTTTTCTTATTGACTTAATTATGCCTGTCCCTTTTTCCAATGTGGAAAAAAAAATTAGTATCCCAAGGATCCCTGGTGGCTTAATGGGTTGTCTGAGCAGTTCAAACCACTGGTGGAGAAAGATGAGACATTATACTTTTTTGTAAAGATACTCTATCTAGAAAACCCACAGGGGAAATTCTTACAGGGTTGATGTGAGTCAGAAGTCAATTCAGTGACATGGAGCATGAGCTTGTTTTCGGTAGTATCTGGCTTTAAAACGTAAGAGAGTGATAGGAAGAGGAACAGCAATCACTTTTGAGTAAAATTATATGTTAAATATAAGAATGAGGGCTGAGCCCCGGTGGCGTAGTGGTTGTGCGCGGGACTGCGGCCCACTGGGACGGAGGTTCAATTCCAGCAGTGGGGCTGGGCCTCCTACTCCCACCACCGGAGAGCAGTGATGCCCCAAAATATACATACATATATATATATATATGAATGGAGATCCATCCATTCCTTCATGATATGTTTATGAACAGCAGTCCAAGGTTTAAATGAATTATTTTGGCTCATTCCTAATTGACTTTAATAACCTGACTTGACCCTAGAAAGGGAGTAAAAGAGATAAAGGTACATGGTGAATCTTTTTGTTTTTATTGATGTAATAGAAAACATGGAAAGAAATATTTTTGTTACACATTTATATATATGGATATATATATCCTTATATATATATGGATAGTAAGATTTATCCATTTTAAAGTTGCTGTCTGTTGCTCTGAAGATCACATGTCAAGGGAAAAAATTACTTCATGAGGAATACTGTGAAATATTTTTGGTGGTCATAGTACAAATGTTTCTCCCACATTTTTAATACTTTTGAGGCTATAAGGAAATGTTATATTTGTGGGGGGGGAAAACAAGCTTTCATTTTCTCTTTGTTTTTTAATAGAGATGTGAACTATGCCCCCATAAGGATGGAGCTTTAAAAAGAACAGATAATGGGGGTAAGTGCAATACCTACTGGAGGTATTTTATTGATTGAAGCGAGTAGGGTAGTGAGTATTTAAAAATCTTTGATAGTTTATATTATTTTTTGAGTCAAATGTTTACTACTGAAATATTTGGCGGTAGTAGGTTTGATATACAATCCTTTGGTATTGAAATATGCATTTCTACTTGTGAACAAATGTAAGCACTGGTTATGTTATACAGAATGTAACATTGACGTTTTTTGTAACTGATATTTTATGGACATAATTTCTTAAGCTAGAAATTATTTTAGAAAAAGAGTACTTTTTACTTTCTCTTGTTTTAGCTAAAATTCATTGCTTGATATTCTTTTTTAATCTTAGTTTATGTTGCTAGCCAGGTTACATCGCTAGTAAATAGTCATTTTAACATCCTGGGGATCTTTGTTGTTTGAAAATAAGGAAATGCTGACTTCTGTCTCTAATTTTCATTGTGTTTTCCTGAGAATTTTTGTGTGTTTTTCGTTCTCACATTAACGTCGTTGTTAGGTATAGAAATTATATTTCTGTACAACTCAGTATCATAATTAAACATTTAGATGTGGATTTCTTAAACTAATGAGGAAACTCAAAAAGATATGGGTCAAACTATTATTACTATATCCTTTAATTTAGGGCCTTTAACGCAGTATTTTTGACATAGAATAACTGTGTACGTAATAAAAGGGGAAAGTACTGTGTGTGTGTGGCTACTTACATATATATTTTAAAACAATACTGAGACTAATATACTGTCAAATTGTCAAAAATTAAAAACTAATGAAATTAAAATCCTCCTCATAATCCTGTTTCTTAGCTGCCTAGTTTCTTGAAAACTTGCCACCATGGTAATTGCTGTTGCTCCTTCCTTTTATAGCTACTCAGGTTTCTTTTGTTAGAAACACATCAGTCGAGAAAAATAGAATTTTCTCCCCCATTTTAAAACAAATGTTGAATATTATACACACTTGTCTTCATCTCAGTGTTTTTCAGTAAACAGTTTATTTTTCCTTTTTCAGTATAGTTTTTCTTTTTACGTTAGTCATGCGTTGATGGACGCTAGTGTTTATCTTTTTTTCTATGATGAATACTTCAGGGTATATGGTAAATTTATGTTCCCAGCTGTTAATGACCAGAAAGTTATTTCTCAATAGTCTTGATAATCCAATAGGCGAGATTGGTATTTTAGAGCAGTTATTTTGCATTTCTCTTAGTGTGAGTGAAGTTCAGCAGCTATTCGTGTTTTAAAGAGCTGTTTGTATTTTCTGTGAATTGTCTGTTTATATGCTTTTCTATTTGGTTGCTGGTCCTTTTGATTTGTTGGAGCCTTCACAGGAGTCTCTCGTGACATGAATTGGTCTTTTCTTATGATGCTTTGTTACCATGTGGAAGCTTAGACTTTCATTTAGTTGAATTTTTTAGTCTTGTCTTTCATTGCCTTTTGAATCATAGTTAGAAAGGCTCTCCCTACTCTGAAGTTATGTAGGAATGCTTTCACATTTTCCTCTAGTATTTTTATGGTTTCTTTTTTTTTTTACAGTTTAATCTTTGATACATTTGGAATGTATCCAGGTAATACAATGTGAGGTATGGACCCAACTTTATTTTCTCTTCGATGCTAAGATGCTGGCTACCATTTATCCCATCTCCATTTATTGAATAATTCATATTTTCCTCACTGATTTGAAGTGCCACCTTATACCCTAAATCTAATGTTTATTTTGTTAAAAATTTATTACATTTTGTTTCAAAAATGATTTGTAAGTTTATATAAACAGGAATACATTTTCTTAAACAATTGCTAGTTGATTTTCCTAGGCAAGTTGACAAAATTCAGTACACTTGATTTATAATATTGTTAATATCAGTTAGTGATATCTAATATTCATTTATCATACTGGGAAATACCTGTAAGTACTAGTTAAGGTTATTTTTCTTTTCCTCTCAATGAGGGTTAGGAGTTTATTCAATTTTTAATTTAATTTTATCCATGTAGTAGGCTTCAGGCTTTTAAAGGTAAGTAATTGTTTAACGTAGCGTGGTGTGTGAAAAGTAGTCGTAGTGTAAGCAATGGGAGAATCAAATATTAGGACCTAAGTGTATTAAGAAAAGAAAAATTACCTGGAATTTGAATCTTAAGACTTGAGAGTAAGCTTGTTAGTGAAAGGTGAGGCTGATAGGCATGCTTTCCTTCTTTCTCGTCCTCTCTTTTCTTTAGAGCATACTAAGAACTCGATCCTGTTGCTTGCGATGGGGACCCTTGAAGCTGTGTTAGAAAGATCATTTGGACAACATTGTAGAGATTGGGTCTTAAATAAGTGAAATCATGTTTTGATAAGTGCTGTTTACTCCTAATTCATAAGATCCTGTGTACAACAGAAAGATTGCCCAATCCTGTGCTATCTTAGAATCCATTGTTTCAGCAACTGTGTCCATCTCAGTGAAAGTCATCATCTTTTTCACGGAACTTTAAAAAAATCAAACATGATGTCTTTCTTTATGGACTGATCCCTCCTGATGGTGACATAGCCAAAGTACATGAAACAATTTTTGTTTCTTACTTCTAAGCAGTTTTTTCTTCGAAGAGAAATTTGTTGTTCTGGCATTAAGTCCATGATATATTTAATATTTTTCATCAGTTCAATAATTCAAAGACCAATAGTTTTTTGGTCTTACTCATTGTCTGGCTTTTGCATGTGTATGTGGCAATTCCAAATACCATGGTTTGGGTGAGGCCTGTTTCAGACTTCAGGATGACATCTTTGCATGTTAAAGAAGTTGTTTACTGCAGATTTGGCCAGTGCAGTGGGTCCTTTGATTCCTTGACTGCTTCTTCCAAGGCTGTTGATTATAGTTCCATGAAGATAAAATCTTTGCTGGCATCCATCTTTTTCCCACTTAGCATGAGCTTGCTTGTTGAGCATAGTGTGAGAGTTTTTATTACTTTAATAGTGAAGTGTAAGTCCATATTGATGGCTGAAGTCTTTGATTTTTATCAGTTGTAAGTCTTCTTGGCTTTCTGCACCAGGTTGTGTGTATCTGCATTCTTTAGATAATCCAGTTTCTCATATTATTTGCTCAACACACAGATTGATTAAATATGTTGAGAGGATGCAACCTTAAAACACGCCTTTCAGGCTGAGCCCCGGTGGCGTAGTGGTTGTGCGCGGGACTGCGGCCCACTGGGATGGAGGTTCAATTCCAGCTCCACAGAGCAAAGGCTGGACCTCCTACTCCCACCACCTGAGGGCAGTGATGCCCCCCCCCAAACAAACAAACAAACAAACAAACAAACAAACAAACAAACAAACAAACAAACACGCCTTTCTTGATTTTGAATTATGCGATAATCCCTTGTGCTGTTTGAACTGACTGTATCTTGGTCTTTGTACAGGTTAAGAATGAGCACAATTAAAGTGGTCTGGAAGTTCTATTCTTTGTAGCCTTATCCATAATTTGTTATGATTCAACAAATCACATGTCTTTGCTTATTCAATGAAATACAGTGAAACAACTTTTTTTCACTTTTAGCCACAATTAATCTGATGTTAGCAGTCACACCCCTTATTTTGCTTCCTTTTTTGAACCTGTTGTGACTTTCTGGCAGCTTCCAGTCAATGTACTGATGCAGGTAGAATTTTATGAAACCTAGTGAAGCTGGATCATAGGTGTATTTCATGTACCTGTAATCAACTGTAATCTGAGGATGTTAGTTTTGGGGAGCTGGGAGGGGGTGAAGAGCTTATCTTAATTTCTGAGCATTAGGTTGCTTGTATCCGAAGCAGTGGTACAAATGAGAGAACTTGAGCCAATACTTTGGTATAGTTTATTAACAAGATAATGGTAATTCTTACACACAGCACCATCTTGATGACCCTGGATGTCACCCTGTACCTGAAGGGAAGGCACGGCAGACAAAAGCATAGTTCTCTCCATCACTCTGCCTTCTTAGGATGTGCTTGTCAAAATGATACTCTTCTGGGTTATATTCGGTCACCCCCATCTGGTGCAAGTTGTTAATGTTAGTCACCCATTGTTTCGATAAACACCTTCTGTAGTTTGTCTCAATGAAGTCACACAAGTGGAGGTTTGCTATTGTAGTTGCATTGATGAGTGAGTCAGACTTTTCCCCTTATGTGGTGTACACTCTGTGTTCAGTCTGTTTACTTTAAAAAATTAAAGACCTACAGAGCATATCATTAATTTACATTCAACAAGTCACAACTTGTTTCGTCTCCTGGATTGCAATCTAACCTCAGTATTTTTTTTCTCCTTGATATCAGCAAGATCCAGCTACCTCGTTGGTTCTACTGCTTTATCATTTTCTTGGTACGTTTCGTCTCCTAGTGAGATTAGTACAGAAAATACTTAGCATAATCTTCAAAGCCACATCATTGCAATGGAGAGTAGTAAAACATGGACAAGTAGAGACATAGTAGTCCAGGTTGATCTGCTTGTTAATGAGGGCCTATGAGCCCTGCTTTTAGTTTTAGTGCACTTGTGATGGTGATGCAATTGTCATGGGTAGGGGGCAAGGAAAGGTGATGGTGGTGGGAAGCACTGGAGGGGCCTTGGGTCCTCTGAAGTCACTGCTTGAGGGGGTGGTTGGGACTGAGTGCCTGGGAGTTGTTGGTTATGGGAGGTTGCCAAGTCCAGAATCAATTCAAGCACTTAAAAAAAACAGATTTTCAGTGATGCAAAAATAAATAAATAAATAAAAGAAAGGAAAAAAAAGATTTTGGGCTGAGCCCCGGTGGTGTAGTGGTTGTGCGTGGGACTGCGACCCACTGGGATGGAGGTTCAATTCCAGCAGTGGGGATGGGCCTCCTACTCCCACCACCGGAGAGCAGTGATGCCCAAAAAACAAAACAAAACAAAAAAAAGATTTTACTGACATATAATTCATAGATCATACACTTCAGTAGTTCAGTCATATCCAAAGGAGTTGTATAGTCATCTTTTCAATCACTTCTAGAGCATTTTCTTTCTTCTTGTATAATCATTATGTGTTCTCCATTTCCCTCCAACTTCTCCATTCATACCCCTAATAAGCCATTAATCCAGTTACTCTATTTATGTGTCCTGGATTTCATATATTGGAAAACATACAGAAAACCCAGCCAAAGATAGACTAACAACAATAACAGTATAAACCATCAAAAAACATCAATTGAGAAAGAAAGCAGGAAATATTAAAAACTTGAACAAAATTAAAATGAGTCAAAAGGGAGAATGAATGATCTATCATATTTGAGTTTACAGTGCTCTCTCTTTGATAGCAAGGCTCGTTAAACATCCCTTGACTGATTAGAGGGGGGTCCACTGGAGACTTCTTACATTTTGGGACCCCGCAAATGGATCTTGGGCTCTTACTGTCATTCATAGCCTTCTGCAAATTGAGTGTTCACAGTATAAAGCTCTGATACCATTCCCTTCTTTGGGTTTGATTTTTGTTATTTTTAATCCTTGGATCACACAAACTGATAGCAATTCAAGCATTTTTAAAGCAGGGAACAGGTCACTCTGAAGAAAGTCTTGAGTAAGAAATTTAAAAACCAGTTAATGTGTGAGATAAGGTCATGTGTCTTTATAAAATTTGCTGTCATGGAGTTGAATTTGACTCTCAGTGATTCTGTATAGGGTGTCTAGGACTAAATCTTTTGGGAGTAGGGAGCCTCATCTTCAGAGTGCCTGGTGGAATTGATCTGTGAAGCTAGGGATGAGCAGCCAATGTCTCACTCACAAGGCCATCAGGAATTTTTAAGCTGTACTCTTCAATTACTCTTAAAATTAGGGCCTAGAACCAGATCGTCCTAGTTCAGCCATGGCTGATGAAGTGAAACTGTGATAGACCCGAACATGTACAATGCGGATGGATATACCAGTGTAATAGCTAGAAAGATAAAATTACAGATACTAACTACCTGGTAAGTGCCTTATTTAGAAATACACTCTCCCTTTTAGAAAACAAAGGGTAGTGTGAAGCAACCAAATAAATCTCTTGACCCAGTAGATTAGAAACTGAGGTGTCTTTCTCAAAGAGGTAACTAACCACACTACTTTAAAGATGCATTGGTCCCCATAGTCCTGTCCTTAGTTCAGCCTTCTGCATTGGGTGTTTGAGTTTACTGTGTCTGTTCTGAGTCTCCCATTCCAAGGCCCTGACTTTTAATTTACCTTGTTACAATTCTCATTCTGCTTCACCCAAATCTAAAAAATTCAAATGTGTTCTGATTTTGTGTTTACCAGAACTGGACTAGTTAAGAATGGTTCCAGGCCTTACTTAGAATTTAACAATGAGAAAACAAGACATGTAGATAAAGATGGTAATTGAACATGAAAATTTGTCCAGGTATAGCTTGATTGAAATGTCGCTGGGTTCTGTGCCATTTTCACAGTGGGATGGTATGCTTAAGGTCCAGTGTTAGTGCCACCATTTCTTTGAATACCGTCTTACTACTCAAAGTGACCACCTTACCTTTCAAAATTTAAAGAGGGCAGATTTACCCAATGTACTGCTTCCTTTGGTTTTTGAAAGCTTCTTCCATGAACTTTGCCTGTGGATGAAATTCTTTCCAACTTTACTCTTTTCTCCATTATCACATTATGGTCTATTGGTTTAGTTGTGAGGATTTCGTTTTTTTATATTGAGTAGTAGTCCACACTGAAGATAGTAGTCCATCTTCATTCTTCAGCAAGTGTTTCAGGGCCTCCTCATTTCAGTAAGCAAGGTTGTGTTGTCATCTGCATATGACAGTTGTTAATAAGTCTTTCTGGTTCCTCACTGTTCATCACCATTTTTGTATGTGTGTGAGAATAATTTCCATTTTATTTCCTTTTAGGCTTATTTTTCTTCAGCGTCTAATCTTTACATAGGCTTTAGAGGAGGTCGTGGGGCAGCACCTGCAGGTCTAAATCCAGGTGGAGGGTTTGGTTCTTCTGGGCTTCACTTGACCACATCTTGACCACCTTGCTGTGAAGGGTACACCTCACACGCCGTGCAGCTTCATGTACAGTTTGGGAACCACGTGTGCGTCGAAGACGCTTGCTTCGGGAATATCTCTGACAGCTGCAGCCGCCACTATATTTCTCGTGATGAACTTCTTAATGGCCTTGGCTATGGGCACGCAGCGGGAGCAGTTCGAGCAGTGAATGGGCTGCACATGGCTGTGGCCTTTCCTCGCATGTCCGATGTTACATATTTTCTTCGTCATCTCAGAAGCAAGGAGGCGAGAGCTGTTCATCATCTTTAAAAAAAATCATTTTATTGGGGACTCTTAGAGCTCTTAAAACATTCCATATGGGCTGAGCCCTGGTGGCGTAGTGGTTGTGCGTGGGACTGCGGTCCACTGGGTTGGAGGTTCAAATCCAGCAGCAAGGTTGGGCCTCCTACTTCCACCACCAGAGGGCAGTGATGCCCCCAAAACCAAAAGAAACAAACAAAAACATTCCATGTGGGTTGAGCCCCGGTGGTGTAGTGGTTGAGTGCGGGACTGTGGGCCACTGACTTGGCGGTTCAAATCTAGCAGCAGTTCTCCAGGAGCAAGGCTGGGCCTCCCACTCCCACCAGAGGGCAGTGATGCCCCCCCCCCCCCAAAGCCCAACAACAACAACAAACATTCCATATATCGATTGTATCAAGTATATATAGTGCAAACATCATTTCCGAAACATTTTCTCCTTGAACCTTTGGTATAAGCTTCCTCCCTCCCCCCACCTCATACTCTTTCATCCTCTTGAATCCTTGATCAATTATATATTATTATTGTTTTGTATCTTACACTGTCCATTGTTTCCTTCACCCATGTCTATTTATTTCATTGGTAATGGTGGAGGGTAGGTGGGGGGGCAAGGCATTATATGTCTAAACTTCTGATGGGTCTTCCCCCCTCCCTCCCCCTTCTTTCCTCACTGTTCATCTTGATTTTGGAAAACTCATTTAGACCTATACAATACAAAGAACGAACCCTGTTGGAGACTGTGGACCTTAGTGAATAGTACTGTTTTAGTATTAGTTTGCCAATACAAATGAACCACACATTTTAATGCGATATAGTAATAAACAGCAGGGAGAGAGGGCGACATAGGGGATTTTTTTTAATACCTGACAATTTTTCTATAAATTTTAAATGTCAAAATTGAAGAAGATGGCTTAGGATCTGTTGATAAACATCTGATCAAACAGAAAGACCCAATGTAATAAAACATACTTGTGTTATTTAAAGTCATACATAGCACGATGTACTTTCTTTATAGGGTTTTAAGGAGAAAATTAAGGGTAGTTTTAATGATACTCATTTTTGTTTTGGTGCCTGAGACCAAAAAAAATAAGAGTTCTTTATTGTGATAAGTTTCAGATTAATAAGTTGGGGGTGCTTTACACAGACCCAGGTAGATAAGAGATACTAAAATTAGAAAAATGTCAGGGTTTGTTGGTGTTTTCATTCACAACACAGTTGCAGATTGAGCATGTTTTATATTTAACTTGTGTTGATTATGCTCAACATTTTGTCCAGGAGATCCCTCAAAAGGTGGCTTTTTATGGCAGAGTAGAACGAATGGCTTGCAGTGTTTCCAAGGCTATAATCTTTGTGGGAGAAGATGGCCAGAGTTTTTCCTCCTGCAAAATGGCTAGTGGTTTTCTTTTTTTGTTTTTTTTGGGGGTGGTGGTGGCATATCACTGCCTCTGGTGGTCATGAGCGCCACCCAGTGCTGCTCCTGAGAGCTGCCGCTGGATTTGAATCACCAAGCCCGCGGGCTGCAGTCCTGCACTCATCCACTTAACGCCACCGGGGCTCAGCCCGTTTTTCTTTTTATACTTTTTTTTTTTTAATTTTTTTATTGGGGGAGGGCTTCGCTGCCTCTGGTGGTCGTGGGAGCTACCCAGCGCTGCTCCTGAGAGCCACTGGATTTGAACTGCCAATCCTGCGGGCTGCAGTTCCGCACTCAACCACTTACACCACCAGGGCTCATCCCCGGCTAGTAGTTTTCAATCTGGTGAGAAATGGTTAACTATTACACCAGCAGGCATCCTCAGCAATAATTTCTCACTATATTTCCCCATAATCTTTTATCATCATTAAAAGAAACTCAGTTAAGTAAGTGTCAGTAAGTATGGACACGCCCATTTTCTCTCTCTTCCCTCCACTAGTAAACTTTATTTTTTTTAAAGGAAATCACCAAACTTTCCCACTGCTGTTTTTTTTCCTTAGCTGCTGTACTGTTTTATGCTGCCCACGAATGAACAAGGATTTCATTTTCTTTATGTCTTAGCCAATAATTGTTATCTACTGTTTTTGTTTGTTTCATTTTCATTGTTGCTTTCTAAAAATAAGAGTTAACCCTAGTGATTATAAAGTGTTATCTTATTGTTTTGATTTGCATTTTACTGATGACTAATGATGTTGAACATATTTTCTTAATTTTTTTTTGCCTTTTGTATATTTTCTTTGGAGTAACATTTTCTGTCTGTTCATGTCCATTGTTCACTTTAAAATTGGGTGCAAGAGTCCTTTATTGTACTTTTGTGTATTAAAATTTTTTTGTGTGACAGCATTACTGCCCTGGTGGGAGGCATATTAAATTCTTGCTGGATATGTAATTTGCAATTATTTTCTTCCATTCTCTGAAACTCAGATTTTCTGAGCTAACCTTTTTTTTTTTTGGGCATCACTGCCCTCTGGTGGTGGGAGTAGGAGGCCCAGCCTTTGCTCCTGTGGAGCTAGAATTGAACCTCCATCCCAGTGGGCCACAGTCCCGTGCACAACCATGATGCCACCGGGGCTCAGCCCCTGAGCTAACATTTTTGATGATTTTATTTAGTACACACAAGTTTTTAATTTTAGTGGGGTATAATTTTGCTTTTTCTTTTGTTGTCCCTGCGTTTAGTTTCAAATCTAAATAATTCATTGACGAATTCAAAGTCTTAAAGAGTTACCCTTTTATTTTAGATTGTATTTTTGCAATTCATCATTTTTTATGTATAAAGATCATTGCCATTTCTAGTAGAGATACCTTTTTTTGCCTTCCATTTTGGATTTTCTTTGGGGGGGATCACTGCCCTCTGGTGGTGGGAGTAGGAGGTCCAGCGGTGGGAGTAGGAGGTCCAGCCTTGCTGCTGGATTTGAACCTCCAACCCAGTGGGCCGCAGTCCCACGCACAAGCACTACGCCACTGGGGCTCAGTCCGCCCATTTTGGATTTTTTTTTTTTTTTGGGCATCACTGCCCACAGGTGGTGGGAGTAGGAGGCCCAGCCTTTGCTCCGTGGAGCTGGAATCGAACCTCCATCCCAGTGGGCTGCAGTCCCGCGCACAACCACTACGCCACCGGGGCTCAGCCCCCATTTTGGATTTTTAAAATTTGTTTTTTAACTGGTTGGTTCATAACTTTAGGTATAATGTTGTATATAGAATTGTTGAAGTGATTAAGTTTGTTTTATTCCTCATTTTGGAAGGTTTTCAATATTTGATGAGTGAGTAAAGTTTTATCTTTTTTCCCCCTCATACGTGTTTATTCATTTTTTAATAAATGTTTGTTTTCATGTTTAAGTTATTTCTTTTCTAGTATTTTAAGTGTCTTTATCATGAAAGGATTATAGATTTGTTTTTCTATGAATTGAAGCCATCATGTGAGTTTTGCCTTTTTTCTAATTTTCTGGTATGGTATGTTAGTCTTGGTTGTTTGAAGAAGCGAAACCCATGATTTATATCAAGCAGTAGATGGATATTAAAAATTGGCTCACAAAGTCATAAATACAGGTAAATCCAGTCTGGTTCGAGTCTATGGGTCTTAAGTAATTTTGAAGGCTTCTCCTGATTGCTGTTTCTGAAGGCTGATGAGCAGGAAGCAGGAAGATGATGTTAGGAAGATCAAATGTTGGAGGCTGTGGAGCTAAAGGCATCCAAGATTGCTTGAAGGAGGAAACCAAGGTCACCAGTCAGGTGACGGTTCCAGGAACCAGTTGAAATTCTTCCTGGTTTAGAAGGGATCAAATCCAGAACACCTGATTCAGGTCAATGAGCCATGCAGGATCCAAATCCAGCAGCAGTCAGCTAGCTTCTTCACACTGTCACTATATTGCGTCGGCAAACTGCAGCTCGAGCCACATGCGGCGCTTTCATTGTGTACATGTGGCTCTGCATTAAAATTTTAAAAATTTAAACTTTTTTTTTGTGGGCATCACTGCCTCTGGTGGTTGTGGGCACTACCCAGTGCTGCTCCTGAGAGCCACCACTGGATTTGAACCGCGAAGCCCGTGGGCCGCAGTCCCGCACTCAACCACTTGCACCACCAGGGCTCAGCCCTAAAATTATCCATCAATGTGTTTTGGGTTTTTTTTGGGAGGGGGGGGCATCACTGCCTCTGGTGGTCATGGGAGCTACCCAGCACTGCTCCTGAGAACTGCTGCTGGATATGAACCGCCAAGCCCGCAGATTGTAGTCCTGCACTCAACCACTTACACCACCGGGGCTCAGCCAAATTCGAAAAATTTAAAGGATATTATTCAGGTAATATGACTTCATTTGTAAAAATATATTTTTGATTTTTGAAGAATTTTTAAATTGTTCTGAGGGACAGGATTGGCTCTTTTTAAAAGTTTGCTGCCCTGGTTTATACTATGGAAATCTCCCTCAATTCTATCAAGACTGTGACCAGATTGTTTGACTGCTTCACAGAAGAGCTTGTCATACAGTTGACGGCAGTGTATTAGCCCTTTTCATGGGAGAATCCTGGCTCACCAAGTTGGTATAAAAATCTAACAGTTAAATATAGTGACCACAAATTATAGTGTACTTATTCTTTATTATGGCTTGTGTGAGGGTTTATAGAACAGCTCAGATTTCCATGTAACTCATAAATTGTATTCATATTGCAACCCTGTTGATGCAGCACTACTCATCTCCACTTACCCCTGAGACCCCTGCCTCTGTCCCTTCTTACCTAGCCCTCCTGAAACTTTTCCTTGGGTAAAGGCTGCCCGTCTGATCTCAAATTGCTGATTATTCTAAAGTATGCATATCTCCATAGTGTTATTGTTTCCTTTGTAAATCTCTCTATTGCTTGTCAGGAAATTGAGACATAAAAGTGATTTCATGGGCTGAGCCCCAATGGTGTAAGTGGTTGAGTGCGGGACTGCAGCCTGTGGGCTTGGCGGTTCAGATCCAGCAGTGGCTCTCAGGAGCGGCACTGGCCCACGACCGCCAGAGGCAGTGATGCCTCCCACCCCCCCCACCCCCCCAAAAAAAGTGAATTCATTTCCATGCTTGAAGGAAGCCTAAGGACCACAGTCTTAGGGGTTTCTATAGTCTTCTTACTTGACCAGTAAGGTTGGCCTTTATTATGCTCTTGAGTTTTGTTTCATATCTTTCTCCTGTTCTATGCAGAACTTCCTAAAATGATCCATTTCAGAACAATTGGTAGTGACGCTCAGGCACCATCTAGGTCTTGGTTGTGGAAGCTGATGCGTGAGTGGTCTGTTAGTAGACTGGCTATTTCCATGCATCTTTCTTTCCATCCTCCTCCTGGACAAGAAGAGACCAGTAATTGCATCTTAGGTGGCGCTCCTTGCCTTTTGTTAGGGCCTGGTTGGGCGCATGTGCTCTGTTCCCTATTGATCAAATGGTACAAGAGTGGGTGGAGAGACTCTTAGGATGTAGCCGGACTGTATAGACACAGTTACTGTCTTCCTTGGGTGAGACAAGGAGAAAAAAGCAAATTGAGAGAAAAGGCACAACCATGAACCTACTTGTTCTCTTCTATTGGGTGAAACAAGGTTGGGGGGAAAAGTGAACATGAAGGAAAGCACCTCCCCACCCCCCCAAACCAGTCACCAAAAAGAAAGGAAAAGTGAAAATAATGAAAAGGACAGAAAGACAATGGAAAGAAAATGGAGAGACAAATAATGGTAAAGGAAATAAACTATAATACCTTAAAAATATAAAGGAAAAAGAAAACAAAAGAGAAAAGGCACAATAGCAAAATATGAAGGGAGGAACAGGAAAAGGGAAAGAAAGGATATTCAAGAAAACTACGATAAGAATGGAAGAGGGGAATGACAAAAAAGAAAGGAGAAATGGAAAAGGAGGGAAAAACAAATGAATAAACAGAAGTAGGAAAAATAAAAGGAGGGAAAAAAGTGGGTAGGAGAGAGCTTTTGAGAACTTTAGGTATTGGTGTGCTTCTGCCAGCTGTAAAGGTCATGGGGGATGGGCAAGTGATATTCTTGCTTTTGGTTGAAATCCTTCCTGGTTTAGAAGGTATCAAATCCAGGACACCTTATCCAGAAGAATTCTTTCATGCCTGGAGACCAGTTGGACGTAAGTGTGCTGTTTATGTAAGGATGTCCTGATGAGGCCAGATTCTTGTGCCTCTGGACTTGGCAGTCATGCTCAGCTGAGTCCAGTCAGTCAAAGACATACATCCCCTCCACCTTAGCTGGAGCAGGCACTGTACAGTGCAAATGGTGCTGAGTTGGTGAGCTTGGAGGCTAGGCATCCTTCTAGTTAGTTACCAAGATAAAGATTTCACACCTTTCTGATCACTAGCTCACTGGTGAGTGTAAAGCGGTGGTATTCTGGACAAGAGGAGGCGATTATCAGTTTCTCTCAATCAAATGTGGTTGCAAAAGTTGAAATGTCTGGATGTGTTAGAGCACCTGACAATTCACTTGTTCTGCCTTTCTGTACTCTAGCTGCTTTTGTTCAGCTTCTTCCCCAATCTGTCTGCACTCTACGTCACGATCTTTACATTTGAGATTCAGGGTTACAGGGTTATCCATATCCTTTTTCACTTAGTCTCTCATAACTGTATCATATAGTCTATCATGCTCTAGTGTAAAATTTTTTTTTTTGTGGGGGGGGCATCACTGCTCTCTGGTGGTGGGAGTAGGAGGCCCAGCCCCACTGCTGGAATTGAACCTCCATCCCAGTGGGCCGCAGTCCCGCGCACAACCACTACGTCACCGGGGCTCAGCCCTAGTGTAAAATTTTTAATGAAAATTACTAACTTATTTTTGAACTTTTCCCATTCTTTACCCAATTTCCCTGTAAGCCATTGACTTCATTTTATTAGCTGCTACTACTTCTGTTAATATTGTTATATCAAAATACTGTGTTTATATATTTAAAAAGATTTCACACTATTCATTAACTTTCTTCTGTTGAGAGTGACTTTGACTTTCTTCATCTGTACACTCCAATACACACTTAATCCCATTATATAAATTAGTCATCACCTAGCATACTATGATTATATACCGATCTCTTATTTAAACCAGCTATCTGTTTCACCAACATTTCACATTTATGACAATAATTTAAAAAAATGCATGCTTTGTTTTTGTACATTAATGACATATGTCTGGCAGTAATGGATGCAAGGCATAGAGTAGTCATCCTGGTTAAGTTTATATGTCAATGTGGGAGGACTATGATCCTTTATGCTTTGACAATTACAATGATGTAATTTGACAATCATGTATCAATGTAATTTAGCAGTTGTGTAATGACATTGTGTAGTCATACTTTTGTGATCTAATGTGGCTACTTCCATTTTTTCATAACACTAGTTTTTGCGTGGTGAGCAGTCTTTGGAACTTAACCTTAACAGATCAGAAGTGGTACCTTTATTGCTACTTCGTACCTTGGCTTAGCAGTGCCCTTTTGACTGTGAATCAGATTCTTTAGCGCCTTTAAGACTAGCTAGATTTTAGAACTAATTAGAAAATTCATCCTTATGAATTTGTTTCTTTAAAATAGTAGTTCTAAACCTATGGGTCATCCTTTGGGGATTGAATGACCCTTTCACAGGGGTCGCCCAATTCATGGCAGTAGCAAAATGACAGTTCAGAAGTAACAACGAAAATAATTTTATGGTTGGAGGCCTTAGCACAACATGGGAAACTGTATGAAAGGGTCACAGCATTAGGAAGGTTGAGAACCATTACTTTAAAACCACTTTTGATACCAATTTCTGTATTCTTTAGAGGAGCACAACCCATGAAGTGTACACACGTGTGCGTGGCAAGGTTTCTTCCAAAGAAATTACTCTTGGTAGTTGTGGAAAGCGGCACTTCTGAAATCTGTGGACTAAATGTCAGGCTGAAGGCTTGCAGGGGTTGCTGAACTTAAGATCGTCAGACTACTGGACTCAGGGATTTAGGAGCTGGCTCACATTCCAAGAGTGTGGCCAAATGGACCATGATTACATTATATAAGAGGGACACACCCAGTAACTAGCACACCTACAACCTCTTGCATAGACAGAAATTGTCCAGGCTCTTGCCAAGTGTTTTTTTTTTTTTTTAACTTGATTGGGAGTATTCTCAGAGCCATGGTACCCTTGCAGTTCAGCTTGCAGAGCTTTATTTAAACTTGTTAAAATAGTATTCCATTTCTTTCTAGGTTGTACTCAGTATCCTTGTATATTAAATTAAAAATTAGTACTGCTTCTCCTGCCTCCCTGGCATGTAGTTTCCCTTCTGAAAGGTCGTCATATTCTTGGTATCTACCTGGGGTTATTTTCTGTATAAACAAGCACTTTTTTCACACAAATGTGTGCAATGTAGTACTTCTACTAAATCATTTCACGTAAAGTAAGGAGATGCTCATCTGCACTTTGTTTTATCTCCCTTACAGACTTGGAAATATTTAATGTGTAAATAAACCACAATTTATTTAAACTGTTATTTTAAAGGAGCCTTAGTGGCACAGTGGTTAAATGTTGGACTGCGAACCAAAGGGTGGTTCGTTGGATCCCACTAATGGCCTTCGGGGTGGGGGTGGGGGTCAGGTGAGGTGGACTTGGCATCGGTGACATAGCCTTGGAAACCTTATAGAACAGTTCTACCCTTCGAGCATTGCTGTGAGTGGACACCGAGCTGATGGTAGTGAGTTCAGGCTCAGGTCTCTTGTTTTAGGATAGTGAATGTATTATTAATTCTCTTTAATTTATTTTTGAGGAAACTGAATAACTTGGTACCATGTAATTATTCCTGTTGATTATTAACCACAGACAAATTCTTAGACGTGAATTTTTGGGTCCAAGGTTGTGTCTCTATAATTTCAATAGATTTCTCTGAATTGAAATGGTACTAATTTATACTTCCATCACAGAATATGACAGAGCCTGTTTTCATTACCCTTTCCTCTGCAGCTGTATGATTCCCAGAGTGAGTTTCAGTTTGGGGCATTGATTAAACTGAAACACACGTGACTTCGTGACACCAAAATATACTTATATATAAAAACGTAAGAGTATACACAGTTGCAGTTCTATAGAGATCTGATACTGAATGGTAGTTTCAGGTAACTCCAAACATGGTACTGTAGAAAATGTTTTAACTGAGGCCATCAAAATCTAAGATAAAATTCCAGCTCCCAGGAGCAGAGGCTGGGCCTCCTACTCCCACCACCAGAGGGCAGTGATGCCTAAAAAAAAAAAAAAAAAAAAAACTAAAAAAAAAAATCTAAGATAAGCCTAGGTCATATTAGCACTGTGAAGTTGTAGTTTATAATTGGGCCCTCAGCATAAAAATGCCTGCTAGCCATATAGCCTCTATATTTGTAAGTGCCTATCTCTCTCTCTTTTTTAAGTCCATAAATTATAAGTCAGGTGGGGCTGAGCCCCGGTGGCGTAGTGGTTGTGCGTGGGACTGTGGCCCACTGGGATGGAGGTTCGATTCCAGCAGCGGCTCCACAGGAGGAAAAGCTGGGCCTCCTACTCCTACCACCAGAGGGCAGTGATGCCCCCCCCCCAAAAAAAAATGGTAAGTCAGGCAATGTGCATTCGTGACAGTTCAGTACAAGAGGCTAAAGAGCATTTTTGGATAAGTTATTGGTATATGGCAAACCCTACAGACTGTCATTATCTTCAGTGTCAACCTTGTAGGAAGTTAAACTGTCAGATGTTTTCCTCAAGAACTTGAAGGAGGAGGGATTCAGAGTCTAGCTTTAACCCTTTCCTTCCTTTTGTCTATGGTATGAAGTGTAGGGATTTTTCTTTCCAGATAGAATTTTATTTTGTTTGTGGTCATTCTGAAGTTACTTTTTTTTTTTTTTTTGGGCATCACTGCTCTCTGGTAGTGGGAGTAGACTGAAGTTAATTTTTACAGTCATTGTCATCAATCTATTTCTACAACTTCTTCTGGATTTGTAGCATACTTATATTCTTTTTTACTTACATTATTTCTGTTCCACTATTTAAAAATTAGTCTCCTGAGAATTTTTCTAGAAGATAGCTTTATAAAAATTAAAATAGTTGATTTAGCTAAAATTTATTTTGACGTAAGATATTAGGTACATATAATTTTGATGACTCCATTTACCCAAATAGCTATTTGGAGTAATTCATTTTTCCTTGATTTTTTTTTCCATTTGTTTTTCCTTGATTTTAAGTGGTTCTTATATCACCTGGTAAATATCTAGGAGATTTGGCTAATTTTCTGTTCTAGTCAATGACATATCTCTTCATGGGCCAGTACCCTACTGTTTATGATGTGTTATAATATCTGGTAAAAGTAGGTCTTTCTCATCTTTTTCTTTCCCATTTTCATTTCTTTTGAAAGTTAATAGTAGTGTTCTCAGTTTTACTTGTTCAGATTTTAAACAAACTTTAGGGCTGAGCCCTGGTGGCATAGTGGTTGTGTGTGGGACTGCGGCCCACCGGGTTGATGGTTCAAATCCAGCAGCAGCTCTCCAGGAGCACGGAAGTAGGGCTCCTAGCTTTGTCCCAATTTTCTCATTGATGATCCTGATAGTTTTGGATTTTATATTTAGGTCTTTGATACCTTCTGAATTTTTGTGCAATGGATTGAGAAATGGCAGCTTTGGGTTTTATATTTAGGTCTTTCATCCCATCCGAGTTTGTTTTTGTGCATGGAGTAAGATACGGGTTTTGTTTCATTCTTCTGCTTGTTGGTTTCCAGCTTTTCCAACACTATTTATTGAAGCGGGATCTGCTTCCCATATAATTTTTGGGGGATCTTTTCTTTCTCTGGGTTTTCTGCCCTGATCCATTTTGTTTTGACTATAATAGTAGGTTTTGAGATAAGGTTGTGCAACACCACCTACTTTGTTCTTCTTTATGTGAAGTTTTTTGCCTATCCTGGGCTTCTTCCCTTTCCATATGAAGTTGGTAATCAAATTTTCCATTTCATTGAAGAATGGTGCTGGAATGGAATTGGGATTGCATAGAAATTTTTGCATATCTCTTTAGTATTGACATTTTCACAATATCGAGTCAACCAATGAACATGGAATAGGCTACCATATATGTACATTTCTTGTAGTACTGTTCTGTACTTTCTTTCTTTCTTTTTTTTTTTTGGGCATCACCGCTCTCCGGTGGTGGGAGTAGGAGGCCCAGCCCCACTGCTGGAATTGAACCACCGTCCCAGTGGGCCGCAGTCCCGCGTACAACCACTACGACACCGCGGCTCAGCCCCTCTGTACTGTATTTCAACAGGACCCTTTTTTAAAAATTAGGTATGATCCTAGGTATTTCAGCATTTGCATGACTATTGTGAATAGTACTAATTACTTGGTATCTTTTTATATATTTCCATCATCAGAAATCCAGTAGATTTGTGCTAGTTAATCTTGTATCCCATTATTCGACTAAACTCCTCTCATTTCCTGCAATTTTATTACTGGAAAGATTCTCAATGTATAAATCAAATAATGGTCTGCAAAGAGTGAAAGTTTACTTTACCTACTTTCACATCCCTGTTGTCTTATGATACTGGCTAGGCCTTCCAGCACAATATTCAATAGAACTGTGAGGATAAGGGTCATCCTTGTTGGATATCTTTATTCAGTGGAAATGTTTTCAGTTTTTTCCATTGAAAGAATACTGGCTATTGCTTTTTTGTATATGGCTTTTATTGTATTGAGCCATATACACCCTTCTAACCTTCACGAGAGTCTTCATTAGGAACAAGTGTTGGATGTTATCAAATGTTTTTTTTGCATTAATTGATATGATTATATTATGGTTGTCTTTTCTTGTGGATTTCATGGACTGTGCTAATAGGTTTTTGAATGTTGAATCATCCCTGCATACCTGGTATGAACCACCTTGGATTATTGATGCATTTTTTGGGGGTGTATTGTTAGATTCTATTAGTCAAGATTTTAATAAAACCAAAACATTTTATTGGGGGCTTGTACAACTCTTCCACAATGCACATATATATCCATTGTGTCAAATACTTTTGTACATTTATTTCCCTTGTCATCTTCAAAACACTTGCTTTCCACTTGAGCCCCTGGTGTCCATTTCCCATTTTTTCCCTCTCTCCTTGATTCCCCCTTCCACCTCTATTGGTCAAGGATTTTGGTGAGGATGTTTGCATCTGTGTTCATGAGAGCTATCAGTCTAATTCTCTAATCTTGTGAGGTCTTTGTCTGGTTTGGTTATCAGGGTCATGCTGGCTTCATAGAATGAATTTGGGAGTTTGCCATCCCTTTCTATGCTTTGGAAGAGGTTGCGTAGGATTGATGTCATCTCTTCT